>CM053789.1:387598354-387618354 GCA_028749045.1 Cupressus sempervirens | reverse complement strand
TCCTTATGGAGGATTCGAATCCTTGAATCCTTAAGTACAGATACTCTAAATATATGTAGGATGTCTCATATCAATGTCATTAGATCTTCAAGACCAATCTTGAATGTATCTTTGCATAGAAGAAGGATTGGATGAATCTGGATGAAATCTTCAACAAGATGGCTCCATAGAGTTTTAATCATTTAATGGATAATAATGGATCCCCTTGATGAATTGGATGTTTGAACACTTAAATGCTTGATAGAACTTCACTTCGTTAAATAATTAATGTAGAATGGTAATAGTTTAGTCTTTATCACAATTCATCTTCTTACTTAGAGAAAAATGAGAGGAAGAGGCTTCCTTATATAGAGATCTAGGGCACTAACTCCTAGATAAGGCTGACATACCTAGAGCATTAAATCCCATTTAACCTTAACCCTTAGGAATAAAGCTAGATTAAATGTAATTTAAGAGTCTACCATTCTGAAACCCAAAACAACCAACTTGGAAGTGGGAAAAGAAACTTTTCAAAGCCCAAGATCTCAAAACTTTTGAAAATTGAAAAGATGACCTATTGTCATGGATGATGTCGACCCTACCCTAGGTTAGGGTTAAGGTCATATTTGACCTAGGTTAGTGTTGAGGTTGACCTTGGCCTAGAGGCCAAAGTCCTCTGTTTCACATAGTATATTATCAAAAATAGGTTAGAAAATATATATATATATATATATATATATATATATATATATATATATATATATATATATAGAGAGAGAGAGAGAGAGAGAGAGAGAGAGAGAGAGAGAGAGAGAGAGAGAGAGAGAGAGAAGCAGAATAGAGGGAAAACTACCAAATCCATGCAAAGACCCATTCAAGGCACTTGACATGACCCCAAACCACTTACTCAGAGGGATAAACACTCTTAACATGAAAGTGCTTCCATTTTAAGATGATATACAACATATAGTGACACAATGATCTATTTACTAGGGAGACCCTTGATGAGAGGGAAAATCCCAGTGGGGATGTTACCTGGGAGATAATGTCCTAATATAAATGTTCATTGTAAAAGAATGTGGCCGTGTTAAGAGACAAATATAACATATTAGCATAACAATCCCAATTGAAAGATAAAACCCTATTAGGAGACCTTGAACACTTTTTAGAAGTTCCAAAGCCTATTATAGGCATATAAGAAGACAACATAGATCACTCTCCATATTGCATTAGAAAATAATGAAAAGTGGATCTTAAACATTAAAAATCAAATGAAGTGAATTGAGCAATACGACAACTAAATTTTTACCAATATGGTTCCTTTTAACATTATTTCATAAATCAAATATAGCTTTGCACTTCTCTAATCAAACTCACATCATCTAACCACATCCACACAATTCCATGTGATATAACATGTCATTACATCTAAGGGAAACATTTTTCATTTATAACATATCCAAATAACTAATTTGGTTTTCCTTTCAAGAATTCCCTAATATATAAGTGATTATTAAGGAGCTCATGAAAGCATACAAAAATTCTAAAGCATTATTGAAAATAATAAAAGAATGTTTCATCACACTACACTATAATTAACTCAATCTAAAATAAAAATCAACAAGTTAGTCCAACATAGTTTATTGTCAATAGAACATATCAGATATTTTCATTTTTGGACCTTTATATGATGTTCTTCAAGACTTCTAGAACATAGATTCAGGAATGTTTCTTCAACCACAATTAAAGATTCTCTCCTTAATTCCACTTTTATGATAAGATACAACCAATCTACCAATGACTATCTTTGACAATATTTCTTCCACACTAGTTTGCCACTAGTCTTTAAAAAATGAACTATAACTCAGCAATACTAAAAAAGAAAAAAAAAACATAGATATAGAATTTGTACACATCCATGAGCATAATTGAAACCTCACATAGATGAAAATATTGTGTTCCAAATTCACTTACTTAATAAACCTTCATGATGTACATAATCTCTTTGTATCATGAGCATAGGAATATATGTTGACATCAATGACAACACTTGTGATAAATGCAACACTTAACTAGCATATCCAAGTGCCAACAAGACTTGTATTCCTAATAAGCTTCCATTTTACATTGATAGAAATATTTTATTAAAAACCATGAATGCAAACAATTTTCTAAATATCTTCAACATATACAACTTCCATAATTATACCCCATATGAATACAATTTTTTGAATATCCTTAATATAGTAGGTCTATATATGCTCAAATATTGTTCCTCTTCCTTAGGTATTGAATTATTTCTCTCCCCCTTAGGCCAACATGAAGGTTTTTAATTTTCTCTCTCTAACATTTACATCAATGGAAAAGGTGCCAATATGCTAAATGTTTTACTAAATTGCTCAGTCTTTTATGAACATGTTCAGCAAAGTACCTTTATTGGTAAAGTTAATCTTTAAAATAATGTGTACCAAGTGCCAATAGAAACTTTTATGCAAATATTTAATCATAAGAATCTTAAAAAATTCTTCCTAATGTGACCACTCCCCACAAGGATCAATACCAAGCATCACTTCCAAGATTATGAATAATGCTTAGATTATACTCTCCACTAATGGAATGTTACATCATTTACTCTATATTAGGTTGGTAATCACCCAATTACACCTCTGATAAAATAAAAGGTGTCATTAGCCAATGTGACAATAAATATATCTATTCTTTATTCCTTTGTACATAGAGATTCCAATCTAATCTATTTTTATGCAACTTTCTCTCTTAGAAAATGATACTTAATAGAAGTAACTCTAGTCTTCAATGTAAATGTAGATTGTGTGGCATACTTACAATAATTCAATAATCACAATATAATTATAGGATATTAAAATTAAATGCTAATGTCCTTAAGTATTTTAGTTATCCACATGATCTAGTTATAATTATTTGTTGTTGCAATGTATTCTGCCTCTATTGTGGATTGCAAAATAAAATCTTCCACTGGTAAAGAATACTCCACCAATTGTACTCTTCCTATAATCAACATAGCCTAACCAATCAACACCATCATTCACACATAATGCAAACTCATTAGATTGACCATACCATAAATTAAAGTTAATTGTTCACTTTAAATATCTTAAAACCCCTTTTATTATTGCTAAATGTGTCTTTACAAGAACTTCTTGGAATCTTGGAACTATTGCAATCCCTAAATTATATATTTGTACCTAGTTAGAGAAGAATTGGCTGACTCATCCTTCTTTGAAAATTTGCATCCAATAGTCATAAGTGTTCAAACCAAATCTTACTAACAAATCCAAAAGATACTTAGCCTGAAATGTAAAGATACAATCCATATTTTATGCCATTCGTAATTCTAGAAAGTATTTTATTTCTCCTATCAACAACATCTCAAATTAATTCTTCATTGCATTATAACATTTATCACTAGCTTCATCAAAGCCTCTAAATATAATGTAACCAAGAAATACAAAAAAGATTATTACTATCTGCATTACCTTTATTGAAGCCTAAAATCTATAAATGTTTGTCTAATCTTGCATACCATGATCGAGTTCCTTTATTTAACTCATAAAATGCCTTTTTTAGTTTGCAAACCATGTATTTATCTCCATTAGGTAAAAAACTACTAGGTTACTTAATATACACCTCATTCTCAAATTTTCTATTTAAGAAAGATGACTTTCCAATATAAAGTTGATTAAATAGAGCCTCACTAAGGCATACATACCTTCTAGAGCATCATTTCAAATATTAAATTAATGTACCAAAATGCTACAATATAATTAACCCAATCCACAATAACAACTAACATGTTACACCAAAATAATTAACTATTGGTAAAACATAACAAATGTTTTACTTCCACAACCTCTTTGTAAAATGGTCTTCAAGGCTTGATAATGGAAATAAGACATGATGCACATGTATTCAACCATGAACTAATCCCACTCACCTTAATTCCACTTCTTCGATAAGATAAAACCAATCTACCAATACCTATCTTTGTTAATATGTCAAGCACACTGGTCTACTAGTTTTTTTTTTCAAATGAATTACAACTCATGTGATTCTCAATGCGAATATAAGAAAATATATATGTGCATCCATACTCATCCATGAACATAATCCTAAGCTAATATAGATTAAGCTATTATGTGCTAACTTCATGGACTCAATAAGCATCTCTGGTGATAAAATCCCTATTTAACATAAGCTCAAGAATCTATGTTGACATCAATGAAAAAACTTATCATAAATATAAGATATAACTAGCACATTTAAGTCCCAAGAATATTTTTATTCTTAACATGTTTGACTAGAAAGGGGGTGAAAACAATCATATATTGATTAACAATAACAAGTTTTTTACCTCTTTGGTTGACAATATATTTTCCATGAATAGTCCCTTCTCTATTAATTGAAATATTAATGTTACATTTGGAACACATTATTTATTTTTTATGAGGAATGTGGGTAGTCCTAGAATATATTAGATAGGTTCTATGTGAATAATCTAGTTTCAAAAAAGAACCCATGGGATTAGTGAGAATTTTATCCCCTACAAACACTCTTATCACCATCCTATTGTTAGCATAATCTTTCTACCTCAGAATGCTATTACTAAAACTGAGAGCATTTTTGTGTTTTCTCTTAACACAAAGCTCTTGAAAGATAAAGACGTCATAAATGAAGTGAATATGATTGGATGATATAACAAGGGAGAGTTTAGTTATTCAGAGTTCATTGATGCATGTGCACAATATGTTGCCATTTGGAATGATCTATTCAAAGTTTTTTTAAAAAAGAAGACAAAGGATAGTAGTAGAGTGGAATTAAAAGAACTTAAAAAAATTTGTATGGTGGAAGAGTTCATTGAATAAATTCCCTACCTTTTAGAGTTATTTTAAGCTACAACTCATTGAAGAGATATTGTGGGGGGCTACAATAAATTATGAGCTATGAAGCCAAAACTTAGGCAAGGCTTAACTAAATGAACTATGGTGAGACTGGAATGAGGTATTTTTTTCAAGTCAATATATATTTTATATATAAATATGGTAACATAATCAATTCCTAGGAGGCCATTCTAAAACCTTTTTCTTACTATTGCTACAATGAAAATTATTCTAGGGATATTAGGAAAGGTATAAAGTGTGCAAGGGATAAGATCAATAGGATTATTCATAAACAAATTTTAGAGGATATAGAATTGATAGATAGACCTATTTTGATGGCTGATAAAACATGGATACATATACCATGAATAATAAGGTCTCAATATATGATGGTTTTTTAGTATATCATTTAAAGACAACATTGACACAACTAGGGAAGAACTCTTTTAAGATTCAACTAAAGCTATTCTAAAGAAGTCTTTGGAGACTAACATCAACCTAGAACTTATCAATATCATGCCTAATGAAGTAGATAGATGTATGATTAAGAATTGGAGGCCGATTACCCTCTTAAACATGCCCTATAAGGTTTTGGCTAAGCTACTATAATTGAGAATAGAGGATATTCTACCCCATAACATAAATCCAATTCAAAATAGTTATGTGAAGGGTAGATAAATTATTGAAAATATGATCACTTTCTTGAAGGCACTTTATTTGGTTAAAGACTCAATCAACAAGCTTTTATGATTGTTTTGGACTATAAAAGTGCATTGAATAAAATTTTATTATATGATTCTCCATGATTTTTGTTTTCCTAATTATTTTTGTCAATTGAACTAAATAGACTCCTTTTGAAGAATCTAGATGTATTGAACAAGGGTGTCCATAGGCACAGTCTACAATATTTTTAAGTTAATACTTGATGCTTTATTTTACCTACTGAGAGATGAATTACACTCTTCAAATATTGAACGCATTCATCTCCTCGACAAGGATGAACTATGAAATATTTAGTTTGTTGATGAAACATATCACATAATTGAAATACTTGATGGATTATCCTTATCTATTGCTTTATTGGGAGAGGAGCTATGGAAAGTACTGGTTAAAAGTAACATTTCTTTGAATACCCCTCCAAGATACTCTTCTTGCAAAGGTCTACTTATTAGTGACCTATCATCTACTAATCTTGACATTGAAGTTGCAATGTTAAATATTTTTTATTTGATCTAAAAATATTGGGACAGTATATGGCACTTGGTTAGAAGAATGAGTCTTATTGATGGAAACAACAATATTTGTCTAGAAATATCTGAGTGGTGGAATCTGCACCATGAAAACAAACCTCTTGCTCATATACAGGGTTGTTTTACCCAATCTCAGTGGAAGAAATAATACTATTTCTTGTAGATTACTAATTTTTCCTAGACAATGTGGCATCTGTTCTAACGTAAGTGCTCTCATGAGATGGTCTATACGGTACTCTATTTTACTTAACCAAATTGGAATATTGTGAATAAATTAAAAACACAACATTAATTTTTCACTCGGCACAAACTATTATTGAGTGTTAGTTTTGCTCAGCACCTTAATAAACCAAGTGGCGGGAGTGTACTGAGTGAGCTCGGTAGATGGAAAAAAAAAAAAACTTGGCAACAATGGATGCTGAGTGAGCTCGGTAGATGAAGAAAAACTTAGCAACAATGGATGTTGAGTGAGCTTGGTAGTGTGGATGCTGAGTGAATTCAGTAGCCACTGGAGGGTGGAGCTTGGTAGAAGAAGGTACCGAGTGAACTCGATAGCCACTGTAGAAAATGACTTCTACCAAAGATAATGCCGTGTGACAGAACTATAATGTGAACTTTTCCACCATTAAAACTAGAGAACCAAAACATGAAACTTTCAAACAAACTTGTCAAATGAAATGAATAGAAGAAGAACAATGTATTCTAGTATGCCTCCTTATTTTTTATTCAACTTTGATTAAACCATTACAAAATTTGGGAGCATTCGGCTTCAACCAAAAAAAACCTAAAATAACCCTAAAACTTTAAAACTTCAAACTTCAAACTTAACTTGCAGCTCTAATGGATGCATACAATAATGCCTAGAGCAATCAATATTTCAATAGGATAAACTCAGAAAACAATTAACTTATAGAATGATTAGAGAAGAAATATGTGTATCTATAGGTACGAAATGAACTTCCTTCTATCTCTGCACTATGACAACTGGATCTGTTGATCACTTCTCTTCTCTTTGCAACTTCTAATCTCTGCTCTGTTGAACTTCAACTTCTTCTTCCTTTTTGGTCAAATGGAATAGAACATTCCTTTTTTGTGTTTGCCAAAAAAAATTATCCCTCTTTTTAGATTTCAAAACCCACCTACCACATTCATGTTTTCTATCAGTTTTGCAATCCGTCAGAGGTGGTAGGTGGGCATTTGGCTCCAAGGGCAAACAGGATTTTGCATTTAATATTCCAAAACTCCCCCTTTGTCCCGAGCTAAAAAAACAAGGATCATTGCTTATCCACATAAACTACACCAAGACACTCTCTTAGGTGTACAAAAGTTCCAATTCCTAAGGGCTTGATAAAAATGTTTGCTAGCTACTGCTTAGACTTGCAAAATTCCATCTTGATGTCCCCATTCTCCACCAACTCTCTAATAAAGTGATATCTAATCTCTATATGTTTCTTTCTACCATGGATGACTAGATTCTTGGACAATGCAATTGATGAGATGTTGTCACAATAAATTGTGGTTCCATCCTCTTGCCTTTCATTCAAATCTGTCAAGATCCTTGTTAACCAAATAGCTTGACATGTTGTTGCATTTGTAGCTATGTATTCAACCTCTGCTGTAGATTGAGCAACAAAAGGTTGCTTCTTGGATGCCCATGAAATTGCACCCAATCCCATATGAAACATCTATCTAGAAGTTCTCTTCCTATCATCTATGCTTCTAGCCCAATCACTATTTGTATAACCTACCAACTTGAAATCATTTTCTACAGTATATAAAATTTCAAATCCCTTGGTACCTTTCACATACCTTAGGATCTTCTTTCTCGCTTGCCAATGGGAATCCTTTGGTGTTTTCATAAATCTAGAAATCAAACTTACTACATGCATTAGGTCTGGCCAAGTTGTAGTCAAATACATCGAACTTCCAACCATACTCTTGTATAGTGTTGGATCCACTCTCTTGCTAGAGTCTTCCTTGCTCAACTTCAGACCTATTGTTGTTGGTTTTGGGGCTGCCTTATTGTTATGCATTTTAAGTCTCTCCAAGATCTTCCTTGCATATTTTTCTTGAGAGATGAAAATGCCATCATGCATTTTTTTTACTTCTATGCCTAGAAAGTACTTCAAAAGATCAAGGTCTATCATCTCAAATTCATTTTTCATGACCTCTTTGAACTCACCAATTAGAGCCTTGTCATTACTAGTAAAAATTAAATCATCTACATAAAAGACAACAATCAACACATTTCCATTTGATGCCTTGATGTAGAGAGTAGGCTCACCATTTCTTTTGCTAAAGCCATTGCTCATCAAATATGAGTCAATCTTACTATACCATGCCCTTGGAGCTTGCTTGAGCCCATAAAGAGCTCTTTTCAATCTATATACTTTGTTCTCTTCACCTGCTACTTCATAACTAGGTGGCTGCTCCACATATACTTCTTCCTTTGATACACCATTTAGGAAGGCAGACTTCACATCCATTTGGTATACCTTCCATTTGTGTTGAGCTGCAATTTCTATGACAGCACACACAATTTCCATTCTTGCAACTGGGGCATATGTCTCATCATAATCTCTGCCATACTACTATTTGTAGCCCTTGACTACCAGACTTGCCTTATGCCTATCAATCTTGCCTTCAACATTGCATTTGGTCTTGTAGACCCATTTCACTCCAATCACTTGCTTTTTGGGAAGCAAATCAATTAGCTCCCATGTCTCATTCCTTTCTATAGCATCTATCTCCTCATCCATGGCCTTACACCATTATTTCTCCTTAATAGCTTCTTCAAAATATATTGGATCACTATGAGAAAATAATTCAAAATTAACACTCTCATCATAATCTTCATACCTTTCATCTTGGTATATCTCCCTAAGACTCTTGGTCTTTCTTGGTAATAGGGAGGAGAGTGTGGGATCAGAATCTTCACTACTGCTTGACACTGACACTCGGTCATGCCTAGAGGAGCTCGGCAATGATTGAGGTTGCTTGCCTTTTCTTCTATTTGCTCCTTCTTCTTGTTGTTCATCAACATCTTCTTCACTCATAATTGACACTTTACTTGAGGTGCTCAGTGATTCATTAGTTAGTCCATACTATGACTGATTTTAAAAAATTTCCACATCTCTTGAGAGAATCATCTTGTTGTTCAATGGGTCATACAATCTGTATTACTTTGATTCTGAGCTTTACCCTATGAAGATGCACTTCACACCTTCGTCATCCAATTTCTTGCTTTGTTCTTTAGGTACGTGTGTATATGCAACACATCCAAACACCCTTAGGTGTTCAACTGTCCATCTTCCTCATGACCATGCTTCCATTGCAATTTTATCACAAACTTCCTTTATAGGACATCTATTAATTAAGTAAACTATTGTTGCCACAGACTCTCCCCAAAATTTAGTTAGGAGACCTTTCTCTTTCATCATGCTCTTTGCCATTTCAACAATGCTTCTATTCTTTCTTTCAACCACTCCATTCTTCTATGGTGTATAGCTAGTTGTGAGCTCTTTCTTTATGCCATGTTTCTTGCAAAAATTTATAAAAGAATTGTAGGTGTGCTCCCCTTCTCTATTTGATCTTAAGGCATTGATATAGTGTCCACATTATCTTTCAGCCTAGGCTTTGAACTCAAGAAACTTATCAAATGCTTTAGATTTAGATTTCAAAAAATAAACCCATGTCCTACGACAAAAATCATCAATAAATGTCATGAAATAAGTACTCCCCCCAATGGAAGTAACTTGCATAGGACTGACTAGGTCAATATGCACCAACTCTAATGGATATCTAGCCCTCGTAGAATTTCTAGAATTAAAGGGAAGCCTATGTTGCTTACCCAAAATAAAAGCCTCACACTTGTCACATGAATTTCCTATTCATGGCAAACCTTCTAACATTCTTTTATTTGACAAAAAATTTAAACCACCATAGCCAAGATGACCATACCTGAGGTGCCATAGCCGTGAAGGGTCCTCAATCACACTTCTTAGAGCTGATTGTGTGAGAGGTGCAGCACAAACTTGAGATGAGAAACATGTCTCTATCCTCAAGGGAAACATTCTATTTTTTATCATTTGAACTACTACAAGTAAATTCTTGCTCCCATCCTTTTCATGGATGACACACTTGTCATTCTCCATCAGCACTTTGTATCCATTTTGAATGAGCTGACCAATGCTCATTAGATTTTGTTTAATACCAGGGGCAAAATACACATTTTGTATTTCCTTCTTCTCACCTTGCTTGGTGCAGACCATAATAGACCCTTTACCTACTACTGGCAGGGTTCCATTGTTACCCATTTTAATCTTAGATTTGAAACTCTTGTCAATGAATGAAAAAAAGGTTTCATTACCATTCATGTGGTTGCTACATCCACTATCGAGTTACCAAACCTTAGGGCTTCATTCTTCACCAACATTACACATGATGAAGGCAGTGGCATTGTTTCCACTTCCCATGTTCATATCAGCCACATTTGCTTGTCTTGACTAATTGTTTTGCTTCTTCCAGCATTCACTTGCATAATGCCCATATTTATGACAGTAGTAGTATTCTACATTACTCCTATTTGAGTTGTAGTTTTTCATACCTCCACTTGAAGTATTTTGTGAGCTACTTGCTTCATCTGCTCTTCTTGAGCTTTCTGCTGCAACATTTCTTTGTCCTCCATTACCTCAGCCTTAGCCTCTAGAGTTTTTGCTTAAGCCATTTCTTCCTCTCCCCCTTCATCTTGGATTTGACTAAGCCTTGAATGCTTGCTCTTGGGAAGAAGAAGATGCAGATTTTTTGATCCTATGCTCATGTGTTTGAAGACTACCCATCAACTGATCCATTGTCAAAATAGTGAGGTCTTTTGCCTCTTCTATGGTCATGACCAAATTGTCATATTTATGAGGTAAACTCCTCAATATCTTTTCCACTATCCTCTGCTCTTGATAGTCTTCTCCATTTGACTTCAGTTGATTAATCACATTGGAGGTCCTTGAACTGAAATCTGCAACTGATTCATTTTTCTTGATTTGAAGGTTCTCAAACTCCCTCCTTATATTTTGTGGCTTTATTGTACGGACTTTATCAATACCCTTGAAGTTTGTCTCAAGGATATCCCATGCTTCCTTTGCATAATTTGCTACTGCAATTTTGGGAAAAATTGTCTCTGTCATTGCTGGTTCAATAAGACTTAATGCCTTAGCATCCTTCCTCCTTGACTCTTTCAAATGAGTCTTTTGATTATTGGTAAGAGCAACATACTGAGTTGGGTCTGTTACATCATTGAATCCATTAACTATAAACTCCCAAAAATCATTTGCAACCATTATGGTCTTCATTTTCTTTGCCCATGTATCATAATTTTGTCCATTGAAGGGTGGTGGCTGCTGCCATATCTTTCGTGCATCTCCTACCATATCAAATATCCCAAGAAAAAAATGCCCTAACTCACTTTCGATGTGGGGCCTCAAAGCTCTGATACCATGTGAATAAATTAAAAACACAACATTAATTTTTCACTCGGCACAAACTATTACGAAGTGCCAGTTTTGTTGGGCACCTTAATAAACCGAGTGGTAGGAGTGTACCGAGTGAGCTCGGTAGATGAAAAAAAAAAAACTTGGCAACAATGGATGCCAAGTGAGCTCAGTAGTGTGGATGCCAAGGGAACTCGGTAGCCACTAGAGGGTGGAGTTCGGTAGAAGAAGGTACCGAGAAAACTCAGTAGCCACTATAGAAAATGATTTCTACCAAAGACAATGCTGAGTGACAGAACTATAACGTGAACTTTTCCACCATTAAAATTGGGAAACCAAAACTTGAAACTTCAAAAAAAACTTCTCAAATGCAATGAATAGAAGAAGAACAATGTATTCTAGTATGCCTCCTTGTGTTCTATTCGAATTTGATTAAACCATTACAAAATTTTGGAGCATTCAGCTTCAGCCAGAAAAATCCTAAAATAACCCTAAAACTTTAAAACTTCAAACTTCAAACTTAACTTGCAGCTCTAATGGCTGCATACAATAATGCCTGGAGTAATCACTACTTCAATAGGATGAACTCGACAAACAATAAACTTGTAGAATGATCAGAGAAGAAATACGTGCATCTGCAGGCATGAAATGAACTTCCTTCTATCTCTGCACTCTGACGACTAGATTTGCTGATCACTTCTCTTCTCTCTGCAACTTCTAATCTTTGCTCTGCTCAACTTCAACTTCTTCTTCTTCTCTGGTCGAATGGAATAGACCGTTTCTTTTTTGTCTTTGCCAAAATTTTTTTTCCATCTTTTCAGATTTCAAAACTCACCTACCACATTCATATTTTTTGTCTGTTCTGCAATCTATCAAAAGTGGTAGGTGGGTATTTGTCTCCAGGGACAAACGAGCTTTTGCATTTAATATTCCAACAGATATATCTTTAAGATCTTCCTTGACAATAACGAGATCATTTCTTCATCTTAACAGTGCCTTATCCGCTACATAGGACTGAACATTTGTTCTTTCAATCTTTGTTGTGAATTTATCTTCTATAGCTTTTTCCAAGGATGTGTCTGGCTAATCTGGTTTTTCCTTGAATAGTAGCTTCACTGTACTTCATGTTCTCCTTGGAAAATTATGATCCCAACCAAAAGTATTAATCTTTGTTTAGTCTATATTATGTACTCACATCTTATGATATATTTGATTTTATTTAAATGATGGTATCTTCAATATAGTGGGTGGAGCTTTACTAAATCTCTTTAGAGACTCATATATCATAACATCTCTGGAGATGTCATAGTGATTCGAAAGATTGACGAGAAAAGAATCTTTAATCTTTATCAATGAAGGCACTGCTATTATGTTGATAAAGGAAGTAGCGGACACATATACTAAATTATTAGTTCATATGAATGACACAAACAATTCAGAGATTAGCTGAAAGAGAAAGCAGACCAAGTAGGTGGCAGAATGTTAACATTGAGTCAGTCACTGGGATTATAGTTGTTTCTCCAATGGAAGTTCCTCTTTGGAGAGCACCAGAAATATTTTATTGAAGCAACCACATCTGATTAACAATTCTATCTAAATATTTATGAAAATATTAAAAAAGACTTTCTTTTTTTTGACAAAGCTACATTTCAAATCATTTAATTTTATTGATTATCTATTATTTCTTTTTTCATTTATAACACTTAATGGAGACAATAGTTTCAAGATATATTAAATTTTCATATTTGAAAAACCAATCTAATCTATACATTATTGTATAAAAACCTAATAAATATAACATAAAACATTCATTTTTTAAAAATGTGCATCTAGAAATATGCACACTTTTCTTTTTTACTATTGGACAACAAGATAAACAAGAAGCATACCCTATCAGGTCACTCTAACTTTAGATTTTTAACTTCAATTCTTTATATGTTCTACTAAACCGTAATGTTGGATCCATTAAAAAGTGGCAATTTCAAAGTGTGATAGGAGATCCTCTCAAAGATGTACCCATAACCATCCAACTAAAAAAACAATAAACATGCAAAGTCAATTACCAAAAAATTAAAAGTCAGAAAATTATTGGCTATTACTGTCAGCATTAATCACTCTTATCGAACCCTCACTTAGTATTCCCTTATATATCCATGTCACCCATTTTGTTGTCCGTAATTTGGTTTAAACAAAAAACTCTAAAAATTTTGGTTTGTGGTCTTTGGTTTGCTAGTTTATACTTCATTGTTTCTAGTCGCTGGTAATATTGGATGGGTTGAAAAGTGGCAATTTGAAAGTGGCCTACAATATCCACTCAAAGATTTACCCAGATCCATCCAATTAAAAAAATAATAACAATGCAAAGCCAATTCCCAAAATATTAAAAGCCAAAAGAATATTGGCTATTACAGGTGGCATTAATTACTCCTACTTAACCCGCCCTTAGTATTTCCTTATATATCCATGTCACCCATATGATATAAAATGTGGGAATTTCAAGTGTCTCATAACATCCACTCAAAGACTTCCTCATAACCATCCAATTAAAAAACAATAACAATGCAAACCCACTTCCCAAAAAATTATTCGCTATTACTGTCAACGTTAAATACTTCTACCTAACCCTCACTTAGTAGTCCCTTATATATCCATGTTACCCATTTTGTTGTCCCTAATTTGTTCTAAACAACAAAACCTAAAATTGTTGGTTTGTGGTCTCTGGTTTGCTATTTCGTGGTTTCAGGTCAGTGCTTCGTTGTTTATGGTCACTGGTAGCAGGTTTGTGTCTGAGTCTTTTAGTCTCTTTTTTCTCTATTTTAGTTGCTTTTTTTTCAGGTATTAATGGTTTTACTTATGTAAGGTGTCACTGGAGTGAACCTATTTCTGTCATCTGAATTTGATGTAAACTTTTTGTTAAGGGTTTGGACCTTATTGCACTTTGCTTAATCAATACAGTGGAAATGCATTTCAAAGCCAAATAGGCTATTCAAATTCAGAAGAAAAATGAGGGATCTGCAGAACTATGGGGGAACTGATGAGGATGAGGAGAAAGCTTATCCTCACAATAGGAAAAGAAAGCAATCCAAGCCTGTAAGGAGTTCATTGGGAAACCTCTTTTATGCTGAACCACAACCAGAGAACGATGGACTTGGAAATATTTTTACTGATTCCCCACTAGGAGAAAACGATATGCCAGGAAGTAAAATGGGTATGGAGGAGTATGAACCAGTCAGAACTTTCGATCCTAATAGTGTCGCATGTGTAAGATGCGGGAGAGATTTTTCTTCAGCAAATGGGCTAGCCCAGTATGCGAGATGGTGTCGTAAGGGCAAGCAAAATAAGAAGCCCAAAGCATTCCCATCGAAGGTAGAAAGCTCGGAAGGAAAAATTTGGTCGTGCTCTTTGTGCGGAAAAGTGTGCCCTAGCATGCATTCCCTAGGGGGTCATAAGAAGGGTTGTGTAAGAACTCATCCGAGAAACCATTCCCTCAATTCACATGCTCAGAATTCAAGGCAGGCGGAACCCACATGGATAAGTGCGGCGTCGCTTCTTTCTTAAGCTGCTACGCTGACAACAGATTGTTGAGGCAGAAATATGGTATTTCGAAGAGTTATGTAGGTTAAACTTTGTATTTGATGAAGTGTTCCAAGGACATTTGATCGAAATTCTCCCTTATTCGTGTATTTGATTTTCGATTTTCTGGTGTAAAATTTTATTGGCCTCGTCTATTTCAATAATGTCAAGGGCTCTGTGTTTGCTTCGACTTATGCCTTATTATATTATGGGATCTACTTTCATGAAATCTCCCGAGCAATATTTGACTTTAGCTATTGTTGGAATAAAAAATTTGGAATACCTTTTTTATATTTTCTTTGGTTCGTCGTCAATTGGAATAGGGAATAGGGATGCATATTCTCATTTTGCCAGTTTATACCCATTTCAAGAAAGAGCTGTTATTGGAATAGCCATTCATATATATTGCATTCCTATTCTCCATAAACCACCCTTAAAGATTCAGAACTTCAATCTCTCTCTATGACAACAACTTAAATATGACTAATATGTATCAACTTCTATTCTTTGGCATTTCATTATTATTTGAGTGTTAATTTATAATGAGTTTAAGATATCAAATTAATTTTAAAAACAATGTCTTCACTTTGACAATATTATATAAAGTAGTAGATAATTATTATTTTTGTGTTAATATGTACTTTTAAAAAAAAATAGTTTGTATCTTCTAAAATGTTTTATAAAGCAGTACATAATATGTTTGGAAAAAATGTTCCTTTTACTTTTCAATTTGTTCCTTTTTGTTTTCAATGAGAACTTCATGAATTAATTATTTAATAAATTATTTAGTTATATTCAAAGAATTAAAGAAAATAAATTTAAAAAGAATTTATAGAATGCTAAGAACATTTTTAAAGTCAAGTATTCCTTCCAAATTAAAATGTCTAAAAAGCATCCTCAAGATAATCAAAATATGAACAATTCTTCATTTCATCCATAGGCAATACCTCCAATAGGTGATATTATAATGGTTATTGATCTCAAGTGCTTATTTATTATTATTCTCAAAATATACGATATGGATGGTAATATATTAAATAAGCTTTCTTACAATGTTATATTAAAAAATTAAGCAATTCACTATATTAAATATGTAGTTATAACATTTTAGATATTAAATTTATCTTAAAAAATTATGTTAAAATAAAAAAGAAGATATCCCAAATTGTAAGAGCATTTATAAATTTCTCTAAAGAGAAAAAGAAATCAAGGAAAAATAGTAAAGGGAATAGTGAAAGAAATGGTAGATAAGGATCATTTTATGCTATGCTAGAATTTGGATTGTAATAAAATTGCAGAAGAAAGAGATCATAAAATTTATTAATGTTGATTGGTAATTTAAATAGTTTACTAGTAATGCATTTCTTAAAATTTTCATACAAAAAGTCATTGATTAGAAGATAAAACCTTTCTCTCCTACACCCTCATCACCCAAACTATCACAATCAAAATAGTATTCCTATTCAGCAAGAGTTAGTACGCATACATTTAGACCCCCATCACATACCAACATAAAAAAGGATATTTGCATAGCTCAAAAATATACATTGAAGAGAAAATAGTACCCAAACATTTAAAAGTTGTAGATACAAACTATCACTATGCTCATCATCTTTTGAACCAATGGCTTGCCTCCTCTTACATGAAATTGGGAATACCTTCCTTAACTTTACCCTCTAGTTGAATTGGACTACCACCGAAAGCCATTGTGTATTGAAAGAAGAGAAACACCCACATCAACACCATCATTCTACAACATCTTAACCTCTAAAGTAGAAATCCTTTTCCTCCCAAAATAGATCTTCACTAGAATTTGTCTCACAATACGTAGTTGGTCATCGTTATTAATAGGTGGCATAAACATGACTGGAGTATGTTTCCTCATCCTCCTATTATGCACTTGAGATAAATTCCTATTTGTCCTTTCAATCTAATTTAAATACTCCTACATCTCCGGGTAAAAGCACAAACCTATGTCACCTTTTGTGATATCTTGTACCATTTCGACCGTAACGGTTCCAACCGTAACGGATCCGGCCGTACACACGTGGCAAATTTGCGTGCCTACGTGGCGTGTACCATTTCGACTGATACCGGTTCGGCTGAAAGGGTTACGGCCGAAACCCTGACACGGAATAAAACTCAGCGCAAACCTCTAGTGGCTATCATTGTTACTGTTGCGGTTCCTGAATGTTTGGAGAGTGGGTTAAGGGTTTCGGCCGTAACTGGTTGGTGGTTTTTCCCTCCCTATTTTTTAATAGTTTTTAAACATATTTTTTGATTAGTAGATGTTAATTGTGCTTAAAATAGTTTAATCATGCTTAAAATAGTTATTTTTTACGTATTTTGTGAGTGGAATGCTTTAAATTATTTATTTTTTAATATGTTTAAATTATTTTAATTATTTTAGATTATTTAAGAATGGTATTTAAATTAATTTGTTAGCAAAAATGTAGTTAAACATGAGATAAAAACATAGAAAAAAATTAATTAAAAGTGTAGAAAAATATTAGGAAAAACATTAGGGTAAAATATAGAAAAACATTAGTTAAAAGTGTAGAAAAACATTATGTTAAAATATAAAAAAACATTAGGTTAAAATATACAAAAATATTAGGTTAAAATATACAAAAATATACCTTCTAACATAACCTTATATTAACTACAATCATAACCCATACCACATTCTAACCATAACATAGGCCCTCTACTAACTGAATGAACCACACTTAGGTATTGATGATGTTCATTTTAACAACTAGTTATTGTTAGGTAATAATGATTCTTACATTACCAAATGACACATAACGACCTCATGATACATTTCTAGGTATTTTTATCCATATATATGTTGAGGGGACCTAGGGACTCCTACTAGGTCATTACGTCTGTTATAGGTTGTAATAGGTATTCATATGTTTACTAGCACATAATAGGTATTGTCAAGTAATAATGAGTCTTACATTACCAAACAACACATTACTTGATCACTTATGTCAACTGCATTTTTCAATACGTTATCCATACATGTGTGTCTTAAGGGGACATAGGAGTCGTAATAGGTCATACTATTTTTTATAGGTTAGATAATAAATCTTAATATGTATTATTAGGATATAATATGTCTTATTAGGTAATGATGATTCTTACATTACCATATGACACATAATGACCTCACGATACATTTTTAGGTATTTTTATCCATATATATGTTAAGGGGACCTAGGGACTCCTACTAGGTCATTACGTCTGTTATAGGTTGTAAAAGGTACATTCATATGTTTACTAGCACATAATAGGTATTGTCAGGTAATAATAAGTCTTACATTACCAAACAACACATTACTTGATCACTTATGTCAACTGTATTTTTGAATACGTTATCCATACATGTGTGTCTTAAGGGGACATAGGAGTCGTAATAGGTCATACTATTTTTTATAGGTTCTAATAGATCTTAATATGTATTATTAGGATATAATAGGTCTTATTAGGTAATGATGATTCTTACATTACCAAATGACACATAACGACTTCATGATACATTTTTAGGTATTTTTATCCATATATATGTTAAGGGGACCTAGGGACTCCTACTAGGTCATTACATCTGTTATAGGTTGTAATAGGTATTCATATGTTTACTAGCACATAATAGGTATTTTTAGGTAATAATGAGTCTTACATTACCAAACAACACATTACTTGATCACTTGCGTCAACTGCATTTTTCAATACGTTATCCATACATGTGTGTCTTAAGGGGACATAGGAGTCGTAATAGATCATACTATTTTTTATAGGTTCTAATAAATCTTAATATGTATTATTAGGATATAATAGGTCTTATTAGGTAATGATGATTCTTACATTACCATATGACACATAACGACCTCATGATACATTTTAAGGTATTTTTATCCATATATATGTTAAGGGGACCTAGGGACTCCTACTAGGTCATTACGTCTATTATAGGTTGTAATAGCTATTCATATGTTGACTAGCACATAATAGGTATTGTCAGGTAATAATGAGTCTTACATTACCAAACAACACATTACTTGATCACTTATGTCAAATGCATTTTTCAATACGTTATCCATACATGTGTGTCTTAAGGGGACATAGGAGTCGTAATAGGACCTCATGATACATTTCTAGGTATTTTTATCCATATTTATGTTAAGGGGACCTAGGGAATCCTACTAGGTCATTACGTCTATTATAGGTTGTAATAGGTATTCATATGTTTAAACTAGCACATAATAGACTGACCTTACTATCAACCTTAATAAAACTATATCCCATTTACTTTATTAACATTATTAACTCTAATTCAAACTAGTAAATCAAGTCATGAGTTCTAAATTGTAAATTAACATTTGTTAACTAAACTCATTTACTTATCTAGTAACAAATATTTCTATCCCTATGTCCTAACTCTCATCTACACTTTGGGCCATAATCATCAAAGCATTTACATCAAAATTTAGATTTTAGTCAAGAATTATATTTTTTTATTGCATGTATGTACATGTGTGCACTTAGTTATCATTTAATCAAGAAATTTTATTTTATTTTTATTGCATATACATGTACATGTACGAATATTTATTTTTCACATTTGCATGAGCACGTTACAATGTACATTAGATATGGTCTCTAAGATAATTTGTTTTAAAATACATATGTATGTTACATGATTGTTCATTTAGCACCATACATTTAATGTTGTGTATTTATATGTACATGTGTTTCAAATTAAATTTAACTTTTAATTATTTTAATTTAAATAG
>CM053789.1:386880854-386945854 GCA_028749045.1 Cupressus sempervirens | reverse complement strand
GAATAAGTGAATACTGAGAAAATTTTGATGAAGGATTAGATATCTTGGAGGAGCTACAAAGTTGCATTCGATTAGTAAGGATCTAGTAAAGCATAACAGAGATCTGTAATCAGCAAAAGATAAGCTGCATATCATTCAGGTCACGTCATTGTTTCTTTCTAATCATTGTAACAGTGAATCTAGAATCTCTTTACAGAGTTAGCTTAATAGCCATTATGTAAATCCTCTAACAAGGTGACAGTTTAGTTGAATTTTTCTAAAAGACCTCTAACCAAGCCACTCCTAACAGGTTGATTAAATCCTCTAACAAGGTCACACCTAATAGTGTGTATTTGTAACCTTTAACAGGGTTGGCTCCTAACAGGGCTCACTTCAGAAGAGTAAAAAATTGGTGACTAGTTACTTGGTGGTTTTTCTCATATTGGGTTTCCACATTAAATATGGTGTCTCTTGTGTTTATTTATTTAACCTTTGCATGCATATTAATAACTATGAATGCTAGATGATCAGTAACTAGTTAATCTACTGAGTTACAGTATTCTTGCACTGTTTACTGAGTATCAATAGTAAGTAAGTATTATAGACATCTAAGGGATGTTTGGAATTGTTTTTGTAACTAATTCACCCCTCCCCTCTTAGTTACTTCATCTATATTTTCAACAATTGGTATCAAAGCTTTTGGTGCTTATAGGATAAGATTTCAAGGATCTAAGCCAAAGATCAGGATGTCTTATAAGAGAGAAATTCCAAGACTTAATAGGGACAACTTCTTAGCATGGCAAGGATTGATGAGACTTCATCTAACTTCTATTAGAGATATAGGACTAAAATACCTTGATGAAAAATATGCAGAACCAATTGGTACACTATCTATCAATGATATTGCTAAAAAGAAGACCAACAATATTATGATGATAGATATAGCATCTACTCTGAGTTATGAAAAATTTGATGACATCAAGGAATGCAAATTTGCTTTTTAAATGTGGGAAAAGCTAAAAGAAATCTATGGAGGAGATGATAATGTAAGAAGAGCCAAAGTAGAAAGTCTAAGAGGACAATTTGATCAGATGAGGATGAGAGAGGATGAAAACATTGCAAAATATGTTGAAAGAGTTAAAGCATGTGTCAATGCAATCAAAGAATTTGGAGGAGATATCAAGGAGGAGATAGTTATAAGTAAAGTTCTCAGAACATTACTACCCATTTATGCAATTAGAGTCTTTGCAATTCAAGAAAGAAAATGTGAAGCAAATCATAAGATAAATCTAGAAGCCATAGTTGGAAAATTGACTGCATTTGAGTTAGACAACTTTGACAATTATGTGCTAGTTGCCAAGAACATTGAGTCAGCATTTGAAGCCAAGATTTCACTCAAGGAGAAAAGCAAAAAGAAAAAGGAATCTCCGTCAGAAAGTGAAGATGAATCAGACCAAAGTTCAGACAGTGATCTTGAGGTGATTGAAGCTCTGCTAGCAAGAAAATATTCTAGAGGCAAAGTAAAATATAAAGGTAAAGTTCCTCTAATCTATTTTTCATGTGAAGAAGTTGGTCATATTGCTGCTAGGTGCCCAAACAAGTAGAACAAAGATGAGAAGAAAGGTTAGAAGTACAATGGCAAGAAAGACTTTAAATCATTCAAGGATAAAGGTAAGAAAACATGTTTTTTGGCTAAAGATTCTAATGATTCTAATGATGAAGAAGAAGATGAAATTGTCTAAATTGCTGTGAAAGATGAGTCTAATAATGATGAGGAAATGGCACTCATTTCTCATATGAGCAAAAAAGATACATGGATCATAGATAGTGGTTGTTCTCATCACATGACTGGTGATAAAACTAAGTTTGAACATTTTGAAGACTATGATGGTGGTAGTGTAAGGTTTGGTAATAATGAACCTCGTTACATAAAAGGAAGAGGAA
Source organism: Cupressus sempervirens (assembly GCA_028749045.1). Taxonomy (NCBI): domain Eukaryota; kingdom Viridiplantae; phylum Streptophyta; class Pinopsida; order Cupressales; family Cupressaceae; genus Cupressus; species Cupressus sempervirens. Next base: position 386,943,931 of record CM053789.1, on the reverse strand, counting down.
GAATCTCTCTAACCAAAGAACTTATATGTGATAATGCCTATTGGGTTAAAGGACTAAAGAATAATTTGTTGAGCATGGCACAACTACTCAATAATGGATTCAAAGTAGAATTCATGCATGGAAAAGCAAGATTGCTAGATGGCCAAGGAAAGTTGATTGGATCAGGCACTCAAACTAAAGGTAACTTGTTCTATCTTGAACTAGATGAATGTTCATGTTTTATTGCTCAAGTTGAAGAAAGTTGGTTATGGCATAAAAGGTTGTGTCATGTCAATTTTGATAATTTGGCAAAGATAAGAAAATTCAAGAAAGTAAGAGGCATTCCTAACATAAAGAAACCTGAGGTCGATCTATGCAAGAATTGTCAAATTGGTAAAATGGGAAAGACTAGTTTTAAAAGTAAAAACTATCAGTCTGAAGATATATTAGAAATTGTGCATACTAATTTATGTGGACCCATTGGAATTGAAAGCTATACTGGAGAAAAGTTCTTCATTCATTTTGTTGATGATTACTCAAGAATAATGACTGTCATGTATCTAAGGAAAAAATTAGAAGCATTTGAAAAATTCAAATGGTATTTGGCCAGAGTAGAAAAGGAAACAAGGAAAAGATTGAAATGCTTGAGGTTAGACAGAGGAATCATCAACTTATATGTGATAATGCCTATTGGGTTAAAGGACTAAAGAATAATTTGTTGAGCATGGCACAACTACTCAATAATGGATTCAAAGTAGAATTCATGCATGGAAAAGCAAGATTGCTAGATGGCCAAGGAAAGTTGATTGGATCAGGCACTCAAACTAAAGGTAACTTGTTCTATCTTGAACTAGATGAATGTTCATGTTTTATTGCTCAAGTTGAAGAAAGTTGGTTATGGCATAAAAGGTTGTGTCATGTCAATTTTGATAATTTGGCAAAGATAAGAAAATTCAAGAAAGTAAGAGGCATTCCTAACATAAAGAAACCTGAGGTCGATCTATGCAAGAATTGTCAAATTGGTAAAATGGGAAAGACTAGTTTTAAAAGTAAAAACTATCAGTCTGAAGATATATTAGAAATTGTGCATACTAATTTATGTGGACCCATTGGAATTGAAAGCTATACTGGAGAAAAGTTCTTCATTCATTTTGTTGATGATTACTCAAGAATAATGACTGTCATGTATCTAAGGAAAAAATTAGAAGCATTTGAAAAATTCAAATGGTATTTGGCCAGAGTAGAAAAGGAAACAGGGAAAAGATTGAAATGCTTGAGGTTAGACAGAGGTGGAGAATTCATTTCACATGAGTTCAATAATTTTTGCATTGAAAGAGGAATCAAAAGATAGGTATGAGCCCCTAGAACTCCTGAGCAAAATGGAATAGCTAAAAGGAGGAACAAATCTATCATGGATTGTGCAAGAATCTTAATGATTGAAAAGAACATTGCTATTAAATACTAGAAAGAAGCTATCAACACTGCAGTTCATACCTTGAACTAAGTCATTCAAAACTCCCTATGAGCTATGGTATGGCTATAAACCTAATGTAAGTTATCTAAAAGTATTTGGAAGTAAATGTTACATTTTGAAAGAATCTAGAAAAGGCAAATTTGATGTGAAAAGTGATGAAGGAATATTTTTGGGATACTCTTGCAAAAGTAAAGCATATAGATGTTTGAACTTGTCTACTTACAAAGTCATAGAAAGTGCACATGTGAAAGTTGATGAGTTTGCAAAAAGGACTGAAGAAGAAAGCAAAATGGAACTAGAAGATTATAAAAAGTTTCTTTTCATTGAACCTAATACAGTACCAGTCAATCAGGAATCTTCTACTCCTGAGTCATCAGTAACCGCTTTACAAGAAGTTCAAACCGAGCTATTGCAACCCAAGTTACATTCAGATGCTACCAAGAAAGTTTCTACCAAGCCTGAAGGACCCAAGCCAATATCTACTGAGCCAGAACATCCAGAACCTGAAGTTGAAATGCAAGAGGATAAAATGAAATTCATTCAAAAGGCAAGGAACCTGCATTAGCAAAATATGTCAGGAGACATCATTTAGAAAATCAGATCATTGGAGACAAATCTAAAGAAACCATGACAAGAAGTAAGTTGAAAGGTACTTATTTACTTGCTGATTTTGAACCTAGAAATATCCAAGATGCATTGGAAAATGATAGTTGGATTGAGGCTATGAATGAAGAGATAGAGAAGATAGAGAAAAATAAGACATGGACTCTTGTACCCAAGCCTAAAGATAAAAATGTGATTGAAACTAAGTGGGTATACAAAAACAAGTTGACTAAAGATGGTAAGGTATCAAGAAACAAAGCTAGACTAGTATGCAAAGGATATGCTCAAGAAAAAGGAATAGACTATGGAGAAACTTTTGCTCCTGTTGCAAGATTGGAAGGAGTCAAAACCTTACTAGCATATGTTTCTCACAAAGGATTCAAAGTTTATTAGATGGATGTCAAGTAAGCATTCCTCAATGGTATACTAGATGCAGAGGTTTACATTGAACAACCTAAAGGTTTTGTGTATCTAGATAAGAACAACATGGTCTGCAAATTACACAAGGCATTGTATGGTTTGAAACAAGCCCCTAGAGCATGGTATGAAAGATTGCATAACTATCTCATTTATATTGCTTTTCAAAGAACTAATGATAACAGTAGCTTGTATATAAAGGAAGGACCAGATAATAAGATTATCTTGGCAGAAATATTTGTAGATGATACTGTTTTCATAGGGAATGATGATCTTTGCGAAGAATTTTCAGAGCAAATGAACAAGGAATTTGAAATGTCTATGTTTGGTGAGATCAAATTCTTTCTTGGTCTTCAAATTTAGCAGAATAAAAATGGTATCTACATCACTCAATAAAAATACATCAAGGAGATATTGAAAAAGTTTGCCATGGAAGACTGTAAACCAGTTGGGACTCCTATGTGTACTGGATTAAAACTTACCAAGGAAGATGAATCAAAAGAAGTAGATCAAATATTGTATAGATCTATGATTGGAAAGTTGTAGTATGTACTTCATACTAGGCCAGATATTGCCCTTGTAGATGGTATTGTAGAAATATTTTTAGCAAAACTAAGAGAAAATCACATGATGACAATCAAAAGAATAATGAGATATTTGAAAGGAACTGAACATTATGGTTTATGGTACAAATTTGGAGGTAATCTAGATTTGAAATTGTTTACTGATGCTGATTGGGTAGGAAACCTTTATGACAGAAAAAGTACAAGTGGAGGAGCATTCTTTCTTGGAAAGAGGTTGGTTTCTTGGACAAGCAAAAAGAAGAATTGTACATCCCAATCTATAGCAGAGGCAGAGTATGTTGCTATAGTAGTAAACTATTCTAATATTGTTTGGTTTAAATAGTTGTTGGGAGGCATGAAGGTGAAAATCAAAGAACCATTTGTTATGTTCTATGATAATACAAGTGCAATCAACGTATCTAAGAATCTAGTGATGCATTCCAAAACCAAGCACATTGCAATAAAATATCATTTTGTTAGAGAATTGCTGCAAGATAAGGAGATCAGATTAGAATATGTCCATATAAAGGAACAAATTGCTGACATATTCACAAAGCCATTACCTAAGGATGCATTCTTGTATCTAAGAGGTAAGTTAGGGGTCACTCCTCTATCTGAAGTTCAATAAAATGAAGTTTTAGTGATGCATCAATGCATATCAAGTTGAAGATCTATCATTTGATGTAGTATAATCAAGAAATATTGCATATGAATTAGTACTAAAGGTACATTAAAATTCATTTGAGTTGTGTTCTCTTTGGCATGTGTTGTCAAAGAGGGATAGTTTTACTATCATATCTTTCTAAAATTTGTTTGAGAGGAAGAGTTTGCTATGGAATTCCTTCACAAAGGGAGATTACTGAAAGAGGGAGAGTTTTCTATCTAATAGAGAAATTTGTTCTAATAGAAAAAGCCTTATTTTCAAATTTCATTATGCTATGACATGTTGTGTTTCCATCAATGCCAAAGAGGGAGATTGTTGGATACAATTGTTAATTGTGTATTGTCTTTGATGTTACACAAATTTCATATTAGTCATCAGACAAAGTCTATCGAGCCCAGATGATCAGAAAAGCAATTTATAGTGTCTACCAAATATTCTTGAACATTACATAGTAAAGTCAGTTCTTATCGAGCTAGCTCCGACATCAAAGGATTGTGTAGTAGAAAGTTAGTGTTAACTGAGCTCCCAAGGTTAACAAAGAAAACTTAATATCTATTGAGCTCACTTGAGCATCAAAGGATTTTGTAGCAGAAAGTTAGTGTTAATCGAGCTCCCAAGGTTAACGAAGAAAATTTAATGTCTACCAAGCTCACTCGATCATCAAAAGAAATGTGGCCGAAAGTTAGCTTCTACTGAGCTCACAAGGTCAGAAAAGGAAGGTCAGTGCTAACCGAGTTCACTCGGTCTCCAAAGGATTTTTGCAGGGTTTGCAGTGTTTACCAAGCTTCACTTGGTTAAAACTAAAATACCATTCTGGAGCAGTGGTTACTGAACTAGGTCAGCTAGTGAAGGATTTTATTATTTTGGAGGAAAGAGAAAGTGACAAAAATAGAAGGAAAAATAATAAAAAATAGAAAAATAGGAAAAAAGGAGGAAAGAGGAAATTCCTATTTTCAAGGTGCAAAGGTGGCATAAATAGAAAAATAAGAAAAATAGTTGTCATTTCATTAATCGAGGTGTGTAGGTGGCAACTTAGAAGTTTGAGTCAAGTTCCTTAAATCGTGCATTTAATATTTGTTGTGAATCATAATGGAAATGTAATTTTCTAATTGGGCCACATGGTGGTGCTTAGTTGTATTTAGGTGGAATTCTAGAAAGTTGTGGATATTGTAGAAGGTTATGGATAAATAATGTCTTGGATGGTAAGTGCCTATTTAAGTAAGGCTTATGATTATTTGTAATCAAGCTCTTTGAATGTAATCTCTTGTAAGAAAGCTCAGGAAGTAGAAGTCTTCAAGAATAAGCTCTTTTATTGTAAGATCTTCTAGTTGGAAGCTCTTAGTGAGGAATCTCTCTCTCATATTGTAAGAATTTGGAGTTCTTCCATTTGGAGAATATTGTAATGAGTTTCAAGTATTAATGGATGCCTTATGAAGCATTTTGTCATCTTTTTATCTTCATCATGTTGTGATATTGTGATATTGGTTGTGAGTTGGTAAGGGTGGTGTACCCTGCATCATATAGTATATGTCAAGTGTTAGTAAAATTTTGTAAATGCCAAGCATCAGGGAAATAATAGTGGTGACCAAGTTGAGAAGACGTAGTTGATGCCGAGCAACCCAATTTTGGTCGAACATCAAAAGACTATTATCGCCAAGTGAATAGTGTAGATGTCGAGTGAGAACAGAAAGTGTTAAATCAAAGATTTGATGAATTTGAGCTCACTAATTTGATTTTTTGAATTATGTGAAGCTTGTAGAAGATAAGTATGATGAGCTAGTGGCATAGAATTCAAAATAAACCATTTTGAGGTGAATGCAAGGAAGATTGTAGAAGAAGTTTCTAGAGGGACTAAAATGTTAAAGTGGGTAGATTGATTGAATCTTACCTAACTCTAAAATGGATGATTATGGTTAAATGAAAAACTATCTAAATTATTTATTTATAGAGATTGCAGGCCAAAAGAAAAGGTTGTTATGTGCAAGAACCTAGGGAAGATAAGAAGTCTAGGGCATTGCTCCATGTGGTGGTCGAATAGAAGAAGATTGCAACTGACATAAATAGAAGAAGGCTTAAAAGGTTGAATGCTTAAAGGGTGAACAAGCTATCAAAGATGAAGATTATGAATACCAAGTAGAATGGAGTACTGAAATAGAGATCTATAATCTAGAAGTTAGTTGTATTTTATTATCAGATCAAGTCTTGTTGTTACTTTCTAACAACTGTATCACTCTAGATAAATCCTTTTCATTAAGGTTGACCTAACTATCATTTTTAAATCCTTTAACTGGGTGACATTCCAATGGAATTTTCTAAAGTCCTCTAACAAGGCCCAGTCTAAATAGGGAGATTGAAATCCTTTAACCAAGTCAAATTTAATATTGTGTATTGTAGCCTTTAATGGGGTTGGCCTTTAACAAGGCATCACTTTAGAAGAGTGAAATTGGGTAGAATGTTACTCGTGGTTTTTCCCAAGTTGGATTTTTGTATAAAATCCTTTTATCAAATTGTGTGAATTAGTTTTTAGTATTCCATGTTTATATTTTTGTAAAGTTATTTTTACCTAGGATAGTGACCTGCTAAGTTAAGGTATTGGATGATCCAATGGATGCATGCATGATATAGTTTTATGGATATAAATTTTTTAAGCATTGAAAAATTTTATTTGTACATTTGAGCCTTAGATAATTGATTCACCACCACCACAACCCCCCCACCCCCACCCCCTCCCCCTTAAGTTATTCTAAATAATTCTAACAACTGTGTGATCTGAATGCTAAAGAATCTTGCATGGTCATATCTTATCAATTTGCAATAGTGGATAGTGATATGGTGAATTAATGGGGATTGTATAGAAAACCCTTCAAGTTACTTTATTGAAATGTTTGAGAAGAGGAAACTCTTGGGATTTTTGTGTTGGCTTATGTTTGAATTTAATTTTTTTAACAATATCATATATAAATGCAATCTTATTTTTATATAGTAGACCAAGGATGATGATTAGAAGTCACTTTAATGATTAGAAGTCACTTTTGTGAATCATTGGATACTTTTTTGACATATGGTTGTCTTTTATTTTACTCTATATGAATGCTCTTTTAGAAGAGATATATCTGGCATGTTATGAACAAAATGTATTTTTAATATAGTGGTGCTAGCATGAATGAAATTATATGATCCTTTAAGCTCATAAAATAATATCATATTTAGTTATTCTTATTCTTTTACATAAGTTACATATGGAATTTTTATTCTATGAGATTATAGCCAAAGTAGAGAATTAATAAAGTGATTGGTGTGATAATGACTTATGCCTTGTGAGTTCCTATACTTTTGTAAATTATGACTCTATTGTTACACAATTCTATTACTCCTCTTATTTATTTATTTTTAAACCTGCTCAATTTCATGCTTGTTATCTTTTATGTCTAAACAAGAATATTGTATGTGTATGGTCTCTTGGGTATATTACGGTAATCAATTCTTGGACCTTGTTAAAATTTTGCCTTGTAATTTATACCATCATGGTTTGTCTTCTTTGATTGTGCTTGTATATGTAATCTTTTTATTAAAGAAAAAAATATTATTGTTGACTCGTCAAAGAATATTGACTTGACCCTTATTAACCTTCTAGCATTTTATGGAGGTTTCTAATTTAGCTCTTAGTTTGTAGGTATTATCCATGCATATGGTATCAAAGCTCTAGGTTTCACTCTAGGTCCTTTAGCTCACAATGTTTAGTCATAACCCTAGGTTGTACAATTGTATGAAAGCTAAAATTAATCAATGCATATATGTCTTGGGATCCTAATTATGATTTCTACTAACAAGAAGGAAAATGATTCTGCACATGATTTTTTTAAATTAAAATAATCACTTTGAAAACCTTGCATCTTATGTGTTTTAGTCTTCTTGGTTGACCTTGTCACTTTTGAAATTGTATAAGATTGAATATTTCTTAATATTTGGTAAATTATGTACCTTAGATTGGTGTGATTACATTTTTCCATAAAATTACATAAATCCATAATATATAAGAAAATTTGGAAATGTCTTGTGTATAGTGTACTTCAAATTAAATGTGTATTTCTATACATAAGTAAAGGAAGAAAGATGGTTAATTATTATCATTTCTTAATGTATTTAATTGATGATTGACATTATTAGTAGAATATGATTTTCTATGATAATGATGAAAAATGTTTACTCTATTATGCAATTGATGAAATAATTGTGATTCAAGAGAGAATAAGGCATAAGAAGGTTAAAGTGGAAGACCTTGGTTTTGTTGATCAATTTGTGGAGTTTGATACAGAACCTTTATAGTAGCTGGAGGTTGTTGCTAAAGATATTCCTAACCTTGATGATGCTAGGATGGAGGTTGGTTTTCATGATCAATTAATTAGATCTGATATGGAAATCGTAGAGATCTTGGTTGCGAATGATCTAGTTACTATTGGTGATGAGTTGTATGTTGTAGAGTATCTTGTTGTGAGCAATGAGATTGTTGGTGTTGTGAGTTTGGCATGTGATGATGGAGATCTACATATTGTTGTTGATGTGGAGTTTTTGTTGCTAGTGTAGATTCACTAGTTTCTTATGTGAATGAGGAGTTGCTAATGAAGCATTATGTTAATTTTGTTCCTAGGAGTGAGCATGTTGATTGGGTGGTTGAGATTCTAATGTTTGATAGAATGAAGCAGATTTGAATGAAGTATAGATTGGTTTTCTTGTCCCTATTAGAGTGGAAGCCTTTGGTGAAGATGAAGATGGTTATAGATCTTTCTTTTGGCATCAAAGTGTGGGGCACACTTTTTAATCTACTCAAGGAGTCATATGTAGGAGTATCTTACGTCAAAAAATTTTATTTATTTTTAAATAGAGGAGAGAGAAAGTGACAAAAACTAGAGGAAAATTAAAAAAGGGAAAAAAGGAGAAAAAGAGGAATTTCTATTTTCGAGGTGCATAGGTGGTGTAAATAGAAAAATAAATAATAATATTTGTCATTCCATTTATCAAGGTGTGTAGGTGGAATTCTAGAAGTTTCTAGACATTTTCTTAAATCATGCATTAAATACTTGTTGGACCACATGATGGTGTTTAGTTGTATTTGGGTGGGAATTAAATATTTTTTGTAAGGTAGTTACATTTACCTTTTATCCCACATTGGTTGTGTTTGTAACATCTTGGGTGGCAAGTTCCTATTTAAGAAAGGCATATGAGCATTTCTAATGAAGCTTCAAGGTGTGATCTCTTCTTCATAGAATCTTGGAGAGAAGGAGGAAGTAGAGGAGTGATTTTTCCTGAGTCTATGGATAGAGCATCAAATGTGAGGTAGTTTACAACAAGATTGTGGTGGATTTGTGAGTTTTTGAGAAGAGCTGGTGGTTGTGGTTTAGAAACATGGAGGTTTCTTGGTAGCTTGCAAGAAAAAGTTGAGATCTTGGAGGTTTCTACTAGAGTGTGGATCTCGACTAGCTAGGGTTTGGATTGGATCTTGAAGGATCTTGTATAACTATTACTTTATTTTTATTTGGCCATAATTGGGAAGGCCTTATAGCCTTATGTAGGAGCATCCTAGGTTGCCTTTTAATCCTACCCTTTTATTCTTTCTATCAGTTGCTACTGAGTTTCAGTTATTGTCGAGTGCCAATTTTCTATTGGTTCCAAGTTCCCAGTGGATATCGAGCTCATAGTTGATGTCAAATGATCTTTGGTTGCTAAGTGATCCTTTGGTTGTTGAGTGGTCTTTGAATGCTAAGTGATCCTTTTGTTTCCAAGTTCATGTTTTGCTGAGTGGTCTTCAATTGCCAAGTGATTCCTTTGGATGCCAATTGCTAGTATTTTGTGAAGTCTTCATTTGTTGATTTATCTATGTCTAGTTCCAATTTGTGTCAATATTTCATGCATTTAATTTTGGTATAGATAATTAATATATTTTTTGAGCTGACTTATGGTCATGTATACATTTAATGCAAGATTTAATTTTGTGAAGGGTTGACCTGTGGCTACTCAAGTATTTGAAGAATTCTAGGATTGAGTTGTAAAAAATGGTAGAACAGGGGATAGTAAGATACAAGAATGCAAAGAGGGATCATTGAGGATTGTAATTTAATTGTTATATGGCCATAACCTAGAAAGCCATATAATTTGGCATGCATGTTGGTTACTTAATGAATCAATGAAAGTGTTTTCTCTTCTCCCTCCATTTGGATGTTCTTTGTGTTGGTATTTTATTGTGTTAATTCTTGCAGGGTGATTCAAATAGCTAGGTGTGCCTTTGGTCCTAGTTATTTCCTTCTCTCCCTACGTTAGGTGGTATCAAAGCATGAGGTTCACTCATTGTGTTGATTTGATCATTTAGAACCCTATTTTAGATTTGGTTGTAAGGTGGCAGATTTGCAGATTTGACTTATAACTTGCAGAGGATTATGATCTTCTAGGAACCTGATTGTAAAGATGGTTCAAGGTAGAGGAAATGTTGATAATGCAATATTGGATACATTCAGATAGATTTCACTCATATTAGATGTTGTAGAGATAGCCTAGAGAAGAGGAACACATCTTGATGATCTAAGTGACGATGAAGCAATAACACCAAACCCTAATCCAAAACCTAAAGAAGACCAAGATGAAGCAAGGTTGTTGAGAGTATTATCTAGGGAAATTTCAAATCCTATTGTAGAAGTTGTTCCTTATGATGGAAAATTGGACACCAATGCTATGTTGGATTGGATCTCTAAAATGGAGAAGTTCTTTAAGTATGAAAATAGTCTTGACAATAGGAAGGTGAAGATTGTAGTTACAAGGTTGAAAGGTCATGCCTCACTATGGTGGGAGCATTTTCAAACTGATAGGCAAACAAGAGGAAAGGATAAGATTAGAACTTGGGTGAAGATGTTAAAAAAAGTGAAGAACAAATTCCTTCCTACTGATTACCAAGTTAGCTTTTTGAAAAAGATGCAAATTTTGAGACAAAGAGGCATGTGTGTGAAGGAGTATACTAAAGAATTATATAGATTGGAAATCAAATCTAGACATGTGGATGATGATGTTGAGAAAATTTCAAGGTACATAAATGGATTAAGATCTAGAATTCAAGATGAAATAAGTTTTTTTAAATTGGAAAGTGTGGAGGAAGAATACCAATATGCCTTGAAAGTTGAGGAGATCTTGATAAAGGAGCATGAATAAAGACAAAGAGGTAGAGATGGTGGATTCCAGAGAGTTAGAGGTAGATCCTATGGAGAAGGTAGGAGATCTAACAATTTTGTACATGATAAGGGAAAATCTGAATGGAAGAATGATGAAAAAGGCAAGACCAAGTGGAAAGGTGGTGGTTCTTACTTAGGTGGTATTGGTTTTTACCAAGGAAGACATAATTCTTATTCTAGATGTGGTTTTCATGGTAATTGTCTTAGATGTGGTAAAGAAGGGCATAGATCCTTTGAATGTAGATCTTCTAAAAGTAGGCAAGGTAACAAAAATGTCGTGACTCAAGGAGATGTTGAGGCTTCACCAAGTGGACTTGAGGCTGGTGAAAATCTAATGGTAAGAAGAACCTTATGTAATAAGGGAAGTGATGAGGAACCTATTTTAAGGAGAATTAATTTCAAAAGCCGATGTAAGATGGTTGGGAAATGTTGCAAAGTGATTATTGACAGTGGAAGTTCTACAAATCTAGCGTTAGAAAAGTTGGTTACCAAGTTGCAGTTGTAGAGATTAAAGTACCCTAAACCCTATCATGTTTCATGGATCAAAGATGAGCATAAAATATTCATAAGTAAGAAATGTGTTGTGAAGTTCAACATCGGACATTACTTTGATGAAGTTTTGTGTGATATTATGCCTATGGATTGTTGTTGGGTAAAAGTACAAAGTTGTGTCACCTTTCAGGCTAACATATGAGAATAACTTAATTTGAGTATTTCTATCTAAAAAATCAATTGTGTCCAAACATATGATCTAGATAAATTCATTCTAACTAAGTTATATATGGTCTTACACTTTTTTAATTCGATATGTCTATTAAATGCATGTTTTATACTAATTTATATCCAATTACTAAAAAAATAAAATTATTTCAAAAAAGTGGCATTTCAATAACCCTTACTATTTTTAAGATAGTTTTTAAATAACATATAAACAACATTTTATAGAGCTCAGAGTCAAGAATATTCTCATGTAGAGTTTATAGTGTTTTAATTAGATATAGTTTATTGTAATTAAAATATTCTACAACCACATATTTTAACACACAAAAAAATGCTGAGTTTGAAAAAGAAAAAAATATTAAATCATATTAAAAAAAAATTAAAATTACATGACATTCTAGAGGAGAGAGTCCTCTTCTAGAATGTATAATTTTTCTCCATGTTAAAATAGAATTGTCTTGAAAAATGTGGTGGGAGATTGAAACAATCGATTTCAAGTGAGTTGAAACTTGAATCATTATAAAAGAAAAAATATTGGTCTAAAGCTGATTTTCATTCTTGTTTGTTATAGCTATATATGTTATCTATCACATAGTTTGGGATCAAAGGGAAATAATTATATTTCCATATAGTTTTGTGGTGGGAACTAGACCCCTAATGTTCAATGTTTTTTAGCAACTAAAAAATTATCTATAAAAATTAGGAACATATATTAATTCTTATTCCAAATAATTATTAAAAATTATAATCATAAACTTCATCCATTTCTACTCATTTCATTAGTTTGCTTCATTTTCAAATTCAAAATAATTATACCAATTTTATGTCATTGAAGGTGAATAATTATACTTTTGTTAGCCTTTTCCTTTACAAAAGGGTGACACGGGTTTATGCTTTTACCCTGTCATATTCTATTAGGTAGACCATGGTAATATGATATATATGCTATACATAATGGAAGATTGAATCAATATACTCTTTGGGTAAATGGGAAGAAGCAAATATTATTCCCTCTAATTGAAAATCTAGATGAGCTCAGTTGTACTACAATAAATTTTTGCATGGTTAATGGAAAGCAATTTGAAAAAGAAGTGAAGAAGAATCAAGTTTGTTTTTCTATAGTTCCTAGAGGACTAAGTGTTGGTAGTAAGGACTAAGTAGCAGAAGCTAGTAATGACCAAGTGATAGCAAGTAGTGGTAGCCAAGTACCAAAAGAAATTACAAAATTGTTGAATGAGTATAAAGACATTTTTGTTGAGGATATTCTTAACGGTTTACCACCAGTAAGAAGTATAAGTCATTGTATAGATCTAATTTGTAGAGCTAATTTTCCAAACAAAGCACCATATAGATTGACACCTACAAAGGATGAAGAACTTAACAAACAAGTGCATGAGTTGTTACAGAAAGGTTTGATCAGATAAAGGTTGAGTCCACGTGATGTACTTACTATATTAGCACCTAAAAAGAATGGAAAATGGAGAATGTGTACTAATTCTAGAGCTATTAACAAGATCACAATGAAATATAGGTTTCATATGCCGAGGATGGATGACATAATGGATTGTTTGAGTGGAGAAAAGTATTTTAACAAGATTGATTTGAGGAGTGGCTATCATTAGATCAGAATTAGAGAAAGTGATGAGTGGAAGACTACTTTCAAGAAAAAAGATGGTTTGTATGAATGGTTGGTTATGCCTTTTGGTTTAACTAATGCACCTAGTACTTTCATGAGGTTGATGAATGAAGTTTTGAAAAGATTCTTGGGTAAGTTTGTATTTTTTTATTTAGATGATATTCTGATATTCAGTATGACCAAGGAAGAACATCTTGAGCATGTTAGACAAGTATTGCAGAGATTGAAAGAGGAGAAGTTGTTGATTAATCTGAACAAGTCTTCTTTTATGCAAGAGGAGATTTTATATTTGGAATTTGTGATTTCAGCTTATGGTTTGAAGATGGATCCTAAGAAGGTTAAAGCAATTTTGGAATGGCCTACATTGGAGAATGTGGGTGAGGTAAGATCATTTCATGGTTTGGCTAGTTTTTATAGGAATTTTATAAAGAATTTCAATGTTGTTTGTAATGCTATGGCTGAGACAATGAGGAGATAGAAAGGAATTCAAGTGGACACTATGAGCTATTAAGAGTTTTGAGACTTTGAAATAAAGGGTTGTTGAATTACCTGTATTAGCTTTGCTTGATTTCAATAAGGTCTTTCAAGTTGAATGTGATGCAAGTGTTAATGCAACAGGAGTTGTATTGAATCAAGAAGGTAAACCTATTGCTTTCTTTAGTGAAATGTTGAATGATGTTAAAATGAAGTATTATATGTATTATCAAGAGTTTTATGCTATTATCCAAGCATTGAAGAAGTGGAGACATTATTTGATTCCTAAGGAGTTTGTGTTGTATACTGATCATAAAGCTTTACAGTACTTGGGAAGTCAACATAAATGGAATTAGAGACATATGAAGTGGGTTGAGTATTTGTAGTATTTTATATTTGTGATTAAGCATAAGAGTGGAGTTACTAATAGAGTTGTTGATGCATTGAGTAGAAGACATTCTTTGTTGACTGAAATGAAGGTCATTGTTCTTGGTTTCAATAAAATGAAAGAGTTATATGATACAGACGTTGATTTTTCTAAGGTGTGAGAGAGTGCAAAGCACCAAATCTAATAGGTCACATAAGTAAGTATGATGAATATTTTACTCAAGAATGTATGTTTTTCAAAGGTATTCATTTGTGTATTCCTAGAGGTTCTATGAGGTTAAATTTGATTAAGGAAAAGCATAGTGGTGGGTTGGCTAGACATTTTGGAATTGATAAAACATTGAGTTTGTTGAAGGATAAGTATTATTGGCCACAAATGTATAAGGATATTTAAAAATTTATTAAGATTTGTGAATTTTTTCAAGTTGCAAAAGGAGTGAGTTAGAATACTGGTTTATATAAACCTATTGTTGTTCCCAAGAAACCTTGGAGTGACATCAATATGGATTTTGTTCTTGGATTTCCTAAAATAATGAAGGGGTATGATTCTATTTTTGTTGTTGCAAATAGATTTTATAAAATGGCTCATTTCATACCATGTAAGAAGACATCAGATGCTAAGCATGTTGCTAACTTTTTTTTTAAAGAGATTGTAAGATTGCATGGACTACCAAGAATTATTATTTTTGATAGAGATAGTAAGTTTGTTGGCTATTTTTGAATGACGTTGTGGAAGAAGATGGGTACTAAGTTGAAGATTAGGTCTACATTCCATCCATAGATAGATGGATAGATAGAGGTTGTGAATAGAAGCTTGGGTAATTTGCTGAGATATTTAGTTGGGAATAAGCCAAGTAATTAGGAGATGGTATTAGCACAAGTTGAATTTGCATATAATAATTTTTTAATAGGAGTATAGGGAAGACACCTTTCGAGATTGTTACTGGAATGTAGCCTAGAGGAGTATTAGATTTAAGAGATGTTGTTGGTGAAGAGAAGAGAAGTGCCACAGAAGAAGAATTTTTTTATTTTATGGGATCTTTGGATAAGGAAGTGAATTCGAGGTTGAAACAAAGTAATCAAAAGTATAAGAAGAATGCCAATAAATCTAGAAGACATCATGGTTTTCAAGTTGGTGATGTGGTGATGGTTCGTTTGAAGAAAGGAATATTTCCTATTGAAACATACAGTAAGCCGAAAATGAACAAGTATAGACCTTGTAAGATCTTGAAGAAGTTTGATAGTGAAAATGCTTATGAAGTTGAGTTACCTGATGACATGGATATATCTCCTATATTAAATGTTGCTGATTTATATAAGTACCATGAGTCAGATGATGTAGTTATTGTATCAAAAGATTATCCTAAGAAGTAGATTGAAGAAGTTGAACAAAAATTTGATCAAAGAGTTAGCAAGAGCACAAGTGGAAAAGATTACTATAAATATTTGGTGAAGTGGAAGAATAGACCTATTGAAGATGCTTCATGGATTTCTCAATCTGAGATGGATTTAGCTCATGTTGTGACATTTTAATGATTTAGGAGAATCATTTCTCCAACCCTAGTTGTTTGATGTAGGAGCATCCTAGGTTGCCTTGTAATCCTAAACTTTTGTTCTCTCTAATAGTTTCTACTGAGTTTCAATTACTAGTGAGTGCCAGTTTTCTATTAATGTTGAGTTCCTAGTGGATGCTGAGTTTATAGTTGTTACCAAATGATCTTTGGTTTTTGAGTGATCCTTTCATTTCCGAGTGGTATTTGATTTGCAAGTGATCCTTTGGTTGCTGAGTTTGTGTGATTTCTGAGTGGTCTTCAATTGTCGAGTGATTCCTTTGGATGTCAAGCTCGTGTGGATGCTAAGTGCTATTATATTACAAAGTTGTGGTTTGTTGAGTTGTTTGTGTCTAGTTCTTGTTTGGGCCAACCTTTCACACATTTAATTTTGATATAGGTAATTAATATTTGTTGTGAGTCAACTTATGGTTGTGCATACATTTAATGTAAGATTTAATTTTGTGATGGGATGACCTATGGCCGCTCAAGTCTTTAAAGAAGTCTAGGATTGAATTGTAAAAGTGGGTAGAATAGGGGATAATAAGAGATAAGAACATGAAGTAGGATCATCGAGAATTGTAATTTAATTGTTAAATGGTCATAACCTAGAAGGCCTTATAGTTGGGCATGTACGCTGGTGACTTGATGAATCAATGAAAGTGATTTTTCTTCTCCCTCCCTTTTGATGTCCTTTGTGTTGGTATTTTGCAATGTTAACTCTTGCAGGATGGTTCAAATAGCTAGGTGTTCCTTTGGTCATAGTTATTACCTTCTCTCCCTACATCATAGATTGACACATTGCATGTAATCAGTTATTTTATGAATAAAGAGTTTTGATTTGGTATCAGATCTTACATCATTGTTGTTTTCTTGCTATGTGGTTATTTGCTAGGGTCTAGGAAATCTCCTTTGGGATTCTCCTACCTTGCACTGCATCGATCTTCATGATACTCTTACCATTTATCTTGCTTGCCATGTATGAAAATAATAATAAAACATCAAATTTTCAATATGTTTGCATGGTTTGATTTGAATTTATGAATGCATGACACTTAAAATGAAAAAAGGATATGTTATCAAGTTATATTCCTACATGAGATGTATGGTCATTTTCTTTACTGTGACTTGGACACAAGGTGTCATACAACATCTACTCCCTCTTTGTGGTTACTTTCAACCACTTTGTTTATGTGCCTAGACTTATTTTTTGTTTTTTTTGAGATTTCATGAATATGTAAGTTGAGAATGTATATCTTGAAATCATTATTAATTTTTTTCAATTTTTTTACTACAATCTAGCCACCAAAAGCTTTGGAAATAACCAAATATACTTCTTCCTCATTTTTATTTTTATTGATTTTTCTCAACACTGTAAAAAAATTTAGTTTGATGTATGAACATTGAATTTTGAGATTTTTGGTAATATTTAGGTGGTCTAGGGAATGTGTTTCATGTTTCTAGTCATGTGATGTGAACTGATGTTTCCTATCATGTTCAATATGGAAGATTGGTATAATGTATAAGGGGGTAGATTGTGGAGAACATACCATTCCTTGTTTATTTCATATATTTCTTGTATCTATTGTAATTAATAATATAATAAAGTAAATTATCATATAAATTACTATGAATTATGGTTATGCATTGCATGAGGTAATATGCATTAATTATATGTGTGTATGTTATGAGGAGCATGTCATGGATTTTTAATGGGTAGTTCAACATCATGATGATAATGAACTAGAATATATGCACTATTGGTATTGTTGATATAATGGTCAACACCTTCTTCTTGTATTATTGTTTATGAAAATTTTAATTATGAATGGAATAGTACCTTGAAACTATTAACTTTTTCAATAAGAGGAACAAGTGTGTAGTAGTTAATTCTATTCATTATGATGAGACAAATAAAGTTTATCTTTAGGAAAAAATATTTATCAAGATTAGTTTACATCATGATTGGATAATTTTTAAATTATTATATCTTTAATATCACATAAGACCTTGTTTCTTATTGTATTTTTTGTCGATGCATGATACAAGGAAGTGACAATTATTTTTGTTATCAAGGAAGGGTAGCTTTTTAAAATGTTATAGTTTTCATTGTACCAGCCATTGTCATTATAGTCTAAAATGCTTTTGGGAATGATTTTATTTTCATATTTGTTATATATGTTTAGATTACTATGTTTTCCCCTACCACTTTGATGCTCATTTTGTACCACATCTCCTCATGTTATGAAGAGTCCTAATAAAACTCTTGATACTATGATGAGACCCAAAGGAAATGATCACTCCATGGTTAGTCGTAAAATACTTTGTCTATACCCTTGTCTCAATATTACTAGATGGATAATTTTTTTGGGAGACTTTGAGACAATTAATACAAATGAATAGATTTTTGTGGATAATTATATCATGATGAACTCTTTTGATTTACTTTGTTAAACTCTATTTATGATTATACTTATGCTCTCAATATTTTATTATGTACTCTAGTCATATGATTTTACTCCTCATACATAGAATATGGATGATATATTCTTTTCATGAACACTGTATTCATTTTTTAAAGTAAATTTATAATAAATATAGGATGTGACAACTTATAATTCTAAAGATATATTTCCAACTATTGTTTATCCAAAATTATCATAAAATTTTATCATGGATATCTATGTGTATGTTGTGATAAGATGAGCACCAGGGCTTAGATCATATGAATGGTAAAAGTGGATCAACTAAATATTATAGGTGATTGATGAGCCTACTATGATTATAGACTTACTTAGTGAGCCCCCCTATTAGATGGTATGCATGATTAATTATATTTGTTAGTTATTATAAAGATGTTTTTTATATTAATAGAAGCCAAATACAAGAGGGTTGGCCCTTAGTACATTACCATGATAAGACCATTAAAATCATAGTACCACCAAAGCATTACCATAAACCTATTCTTCCTATAAAAAATTGAAAACATAATCACCCATATAGTAATCCCATCCTAGATAGTAACCATATTTACATAATTATTGATTGCAAAGCTAAAACTGCCAGTGTGACACAAAAACCAACCATAGATAATAAACTATCTATCAATATGTTGATAGATAATATATGTTAAAAAAATAACTGCACATCTATGAGCATGTCTATCATATTAATTAAAATTTAAACATAAACAGTCTCAAAGACCTAATGGCTTACAAATGAAATTATATATTAAACATACCAAGAAGCATAGTAAGATAAACATAAATTTAAAAAAATATGGCCTAAGAATTGGATTTCTCTTTCCCTTTCTTGGATAGCATGACCTTGGCCCAGTCATCTACTAACAAGTCATAGGGTTTGGCTAAGACCTCCGCACCAAGTTTGTTCTCCTCATTCTCCTATTGCAAAAGCCACAGGCTGACTATGGTAACATGATTGGCTTTGACTAAAAATTTAGAGAGAGAGGTAAAACTGTCATCTAAATCCTCAAAGGGCTAGCTCCTAGAAACTACCACAATTACCCTTCTTAGCCTTTGATGTCTTAACCTGCAAACACAAAGGGTTAGTAGAAACCCTTTTTTAATACTTTTGTGCAAACACATAGGCTAAGTCACTATCATTGATGATTTATCTATCTTCTTTCTAGGGGAAGGGACCACACTAGTTGTAAAATCAATTGTTTTCATAGTAACGCTAGCCAACACATGGGTTGTATCTTGGCTAGTTTTTGTCTTCTTTCTATGGGTCCTAATCTCCTCCAAGGAAGAACTAGTATCTTAAGTCCCTATTTCATCAGGATCTTCAACCTTCTCCCCTCTCTTCTTATTTTTTCTCCTCTCTCTTTCACTTGATTGAGACTTTGTTTCTGCATTATATTCCCAATGCCTAAAGGATTTTTACTTCATCCTATCCATACTTTTTAGGTGTCTCCCTAACCTTCTCCTACCCTACTCAATTTCTTGCTCCAAATTGACTAGGTTGAAAATAATGGAGAGGGTTTTTCATGGGGGCTATAGTGAAACAGAAATATGGTCAGACATATGTCTAAAGTTCTATCATTTATGGAAACATACATTCAGTATTTCATTTATGTCAAGTTAGACTTAGAAAATTGTCTAACTATTAGAGAGTTTGCAATAGTACAGAGATGGATGTAATGTGTATGGACAACACACTTTGAGTTAGCTCATGCACAGTTGAGGATAGCTATATTACAATGTCATGATGATGTAAGTTAGTGCGTAGATGTGTATGAATAGTATGGTGCAAGTTATAGTTGACTTTCTAGTTTGGGTATTTAACAGTACAGAATAGAGCATATTAGAAATATGAGTTGTACACCTTAAGGAATTTTTTTTTGACAAAATAATTAATAAGTCATGATGGGTCAACATTATAGATATTAGTACATAAGTGATTTTATATCAAGCCAAGCATATGAAGACATGAAGGTTGACTGAAAAGAGATTTGTAAGTTTGTGAGATATAAGTAAAGATCCTATCTTGCACAAATAGTGTGAAGAATATGTGTATGATATGTGACAAGAGAACTATTGTGAAGATAGTTGGAAAGATATGTGAATCTTATGTGATACGATCAAGTGCAAGTTTCAGTAGTGAGAAATTATTTTATGTATACTTATACTTGTGAACAACTTTATTGCTTATTGTATGTTAGGGCAATGGGCTCTTCTTACATACATTGTATTTGACCTACAAACTCATAACAGGGTTGAAGAAACTCCTATTAGGGTTGAGGATTTTAATAGGGCTTAGACCTCTAACAAGGACTCGAGACACTATATGTGCTTCATAGACTCATAATAGGGTCAATATCCTTAACGTGATTCTTTTATTTAGTGAATCATCTAGTGTATCATCACAACTAGTGTTTTCCCTTGGCTAGGGATTCCCTAGTTAACAAATAATGGTGTTATGAGTTCTCTTTTTGTATATATATTTACTATTCAACATTTTTGGTTTACTTTCATAAATAGGTTTTAAAGTAATTAACAATATTTAGTTGTGGGAAAAAGTTTATATAATATTGATTCAACCCCACCTCTCAGTATTATCTATTTCTAACAATTGGTGTCAAAGAATAGTTACTCTGAGGAAGCTTAATAGCTTGAGTAAGATGCCTATGGATATGGAATAGTTAAAGAGAAATCTCAAAGAAGCTCTTGAAAAAAGTGATCTTCTTACAGAAGAAAGAGACAACCTAAAAGATATATATGTAGATGCAAAAATCTACATTGGTAAACTAAAAGACAAGATATATGATCTAAAATCTGGTAAGGAATCATATGTGTAGACTAGTGACAATGATGAAGTAGGAAATATCAATAAATAAAATGAGATCTTGAAGCATGAGTTGAAAATTGTGGAACTTAAGTTGAGTCTTAGGAAAGATGGTAGTAAGAGTGAACTTGATCAGAAATCTGAGAATATAGACCTTAGATCCTAGCTAAGTCAAGTAACATCAAAATTAGATTCTATTAAGATTGAGCATGTAGAAATAGAAAAGTACAATACCATTGTGAAAGGAGAATAGACATAAGCTAATAAATAGTTAGAGAAACTTTATTCCAGTAGTGAGAAAATTGATGAATAAATATTTTATCGAAGACCCTCTTACTATATGACATGCGTTGATTACCGTATTGGAGAGAAATCTGCCAGGAAAGTTGAAATTAGAAAAGAACCAAATTTAGTTGTTCAATCCCCTAAAGAATCTGATCTAAGTAAGATTGAATCAAGCATTACTATTGAAGTATCTAAAGAGATTGAACTAGCTAATTTGTCTGTGAAACATGATGAGCCTAATAAAATGGAGAAATTTGATAAACCTAAGCAAAATGAACCACCCAAGGAAGTTAAACATGAATTTAGAGGTAGATTTTTTATATGCAATTAAGCTAGTCATATCAAAAGAGATTGCATAGGTAAGTCTTTCAAACCTATTACTAATTTTTATTGTTATAATTATCATGGGTATGGAAATAAAGTAGTACATTGTAAGAAAAATAAGATCTAATGATGGAGAAAAACCCAATGGAGAAATGAAATAGTTTGTATAGTACAAGTCTAAAAATCATGGACATATTACAAGAAATTGTAGAGCACCTGATAATTAGAATGGAACTAATCAAATGAGAAATGCACATGTATGCTAGTTATGCAATAACTTTGGACACACTATGAGATATTGTAGAATAGATAGAAGAAACTTCAACAAAAATCCCAATCATAGAAGGAATAGTAATAGGAATGGTAGAAGGAATGATAACAAAAATGATAATAATCATAAGCAAGCAATCAATGAACATGTTGATGAATTCAAAGAAGCATTTGTGAAAGATAATGATCCAAAAAGCTCTTCTACATCTTTGGAGAAACAATATCTTGATGCACCTAATGCGAGATTGAAGTTAGAAATTATTTTACATTCATCCTATTTGAATTAAGCCCTTGCAGTAAAGGGAGGGTGTCAGTTAATCAAAACTAATATTAAAGAGAAAATTAGAAGTTCCATAGTTAACAAAAGGTAGAGGACATAGAAAGGAAGCTATGATCGAGTATGCAAGCTTATATATGATCGCATGAAGATGTAAGACATAAAAAAAGTTTATTAGTGGTTAATAACAATTTTTTAATTTGTAGTAGATACACATTTAATGTAGAGTTTGATTTGAAGTGATTTAAAAACATTGAACAAGATCATGAGTACCATTTGATTGTGTGAAGAGTTTAGAGTTATTAAAGAGAGATTTGACAATAATTTCAAGTACAAAGAAAGGACTTTGAAGTGAAAAGTTGGAAAAGCCCTAAAAATGATATTTCAAGGCATTTTACAAAGCTTGGACTAAAATTCTAGTGCATACAGTTAAGAAATATGGAAAGTCAGAAAGTATATGATGTGAGTGATAGGCCTAAGTAAAGGTTAAAGAAACACCCATTTTTTTCTTTATTGGATGATCTGTTAGGAGCATTTTCACAAATCTTGTCGAATGTGCTTCATGTAGAAGATGTTCAAAGTTATATTCATTGAAAGTTTGAAAGTTTTGGAGATAAGGACATACATAAGGACTTTGGATTCATGCATAACAATGGCCTACACTTTAATCTAAGTACATGTATGCAAGTGAGCTGAATTTGACAAAGTATATGTTCTACATAGAGTTTGACAATCAAGAGTGGACTAGAAAAATTCTAAGTAGAGTACATGATGAAATGTTTTGGATAGGTGATGTACCAATCACAATTGACAATGACCTAATTCACAAGGTCACAAGTTTGAGCAATGAAGGATGCAACCCAGTGAATGATCGAAACATGAGAAAGATAGTTGAGACAAAATTATACACTAGGTTTGATGAAAGAAGTAAGAAAGTTGACATGATTCAGGATAGAGGGGTTAAAGTATTGAGTAAAATTCTATGATATAAACTAGATCACAATTCTAGAGTGAACTAAGTGCCAACAAAATTTATGCATGTAGCATATACGATGGTTGTAGAGAAAAGAAAGGTAAATATGTGTGAGATTGTTAGAAGACATCTTTTGGACAATATTGCAAAGATAAAGAAGACCAAGCATACAGTCTTCAAATTTGAGTATTTGATGACACATCTATTCTTCTATGTAATAAGGCAATTCCCTAGAATGGAGAATTGGGATAATGATAAATAAACTATGAAGATGGTAACACAATGTTACAAGGAAAGATTGGAAAATTTCAAAGATAGCAACATTGACAAAGTGATGAAGAAATTTTAGATTGAGATGAAATAGAGATTTAGAATCTTGTCTCCATGGTGGAGAAGTACAAGGATGAGGTATGCTTCATGGTGGAAATTTATAATACTTGTATGGAAGTAGAAGAACCAAGGGCTAAATTCATTGAGCCTATGGTGTATGAGATTTGAGTCTTTGATGACACATCTACTCTTCTATGCAATAAGGCAATTCCCTAGAATGACAAATTGGGATAATGATAAATAAACTATGAAGATGGTAACACAATGTTACAAGTCAAGATTGGAAAATCTCAAAGCTAGTAACACTGATAAAATGATGAAGAAATCTTAGACTGAGATGAAGTAGAGATTTAGAATCCCACCTTCATGGTGGAGAAGTACAAGGATGAAGTATGCTTCATGGTGGAACTTTATAATACTTGTATGGAAGCAAAAGAACCAAGGGTTAAATTCATTGAACCTGTGGGGTATGAGATGAGTGGAGAACTCATAGAAGGCTATGCACAGATCATGCTATAGGTAGAAAAGGACACTAAATTCCCTAGATGGGATACCTATGAGGAGAAGGTAAGGGAAGGTCATTCTAAACTTCACATCAAAGATATTAAGAAGAAAGTGGAGAAGAAGATAGATTTCATCTCAAGGAATCTAGTATGACTCCAGAGGATTATAATTAAATGAAAGGTATTGCACTGAAAATGAAGAATAGTGAATAGACTAAGGTAATAACAGCAACACCAATTTCTATTACAGCACCATCTTAAGGGGTAACAATTATAAAACACTCTGAGTAGAAACCTACACCTTATGCAATAGTTGCACAAGTGCAACCAATCAAAGTATTACACACCTATTGTGTAGAGGAAATCTAAAAGTGTGGTGAAGAAAAAGTAGGAACGTTAATCATCCTCCATGAAAAGAGTCAAGAAAACCAAAAGTGGACCCAAAGAAAGGAGAAAGACACTACAAATCAATGATTTTGAGGAATCTAATGATGAAACTAAGGAGAGACTAGTGGAACAAGTAGTAGAAGAAGGAAGAACACTAGTAGGTAAAAAGGCATGGAAACCAAAGGTACAAAATATGAACATGTAGAATATTAATGATGAAAATTTTGTATAATTAAATAAGTATTATAGCTTGTATAATAATATGGATAGAAGGCAATTAGAGAATTCCATAGTAAGGAATATGACCTTGATGAACAAATGATTTGACAGTATACAAGGAAAGATCTGAGAACATATATGTAATAGATTACTAAATAGGAAATGGAGAGTACTAGAAGAAGACACCAAGCTAAGAGAGGACATGGTTAACAAATTGTGTGAAATAAATACCAAGGAAGGATTGGATAGAATCTTGAAAGGCATTGAACCCCTACTAAGGAATAAAAGATGACTTATTCTTATTATGGGAGGAAACTCTAAGGAAGTAAGGAGAGAAACAAAGGAAGCCATTGTGAAACACATGGCTTCATTACCTCCAATCAAGAAGGAGAGTGTGCAGCCATGACTAGACATTCCAATTTATGTGGAAGCCAGTACTCCCACTGATGAAAAAGAAGAAGATGAAGAGACACAACAAGCACCATCACCTCCTCACATAGTTATGTGTACTAAATCCATACAAGTGGATAGCACACACATAACCATAGATGCAAAAGAAAATCCTTTTGTAGTTTATGGAACATAAATTTTTGGCAATATTACTACCTATACCACCTCTGATGGACATGATGAAAAAGAAGAAAGCAAGGGGAAAGAAGAGGAAAAGAGAAAAGAAGAGAAGAAGAAAGAAGAGAAAAATAAGAAATAGGTAGAAGAAGATAAAAATAGAAATGAAGAAGAAATGAAAAAGAAAGAAGAAAAAGAAGAAGAATCAAAGAAAGCAAAAGATGAGAAACAAAAAGAAGCTGAGAAAGAAAGAATAGAAGAAGAGAGGAAGAAGGCTAAGGAAGAGAAGAAGAGTATAGAATTGAAAGTAGTTGTATTCACTCCCATAGTAACTCTATTAGCAACAACAATAGTAGTAGTATTATCTGATGATGATGACAAGAAAGGACTAATGAGTTCTTTGTGCAAATTTCTCCAAAAGAATAAATAAGATAAGTCTTTAAAGAAGACATTATCAGAAGTCTTGGAGAGAATGTAGAAGATAGTTCACATGACTGCCACAAATCCAAACTTGGAGAGTACGGCTAAAGAACTTGTGAAGTCTTTTGATGAAGAATTCACAACCTTGTCTAAAATTGCTTCAACACAAGCCTAGATCAAGCATGATGCATAAATGTTTGATACAATATGCACAAATGTGAGAAATGGCATTAATTCATTAGATGTATGCATCAAGGGATTGAGAAAGAGCATTGATGAAGGTAAGAAGTCATATGGATAGTTTGCATTGTCATACAATTATCTGTCAAATTTTGAGAATCAAATCAAGGGTCAAATGAGTGAGCTTCATACACTTACCACTAGGTTGCAATTTCTAGAGGCTAGCATTAAAGATTTTGGAACCAAAGTAGAGAAGATTCACAATGCAATTGGAGGCATAGAGACTAATAAAGAAAAGGTAATCAAAAGGTTCTCTACCCTTATATAAATTTTGTGACCTAAGAACAACATTTTATAGAGGCAATTAGAGGAGTGTCTTGCAATAAAGTCCTCATATGAAAAATTTTCATATATTGACTTGAGCATGGTAGAAGTGGCATCCTATGCACTTTGTGCACTCATCAGTATCTCTGACATAGTTAAGGAAAACTAGAAGAAAGAAGTTGACAGACTAAAAAAAATTTATGCAGACTGCTTTTTCCAAAATAACAAGTTGATCAGGAAAAGGCTACACAATTTTGTATATAGTTTTGACACCTTTGCAATTGATGTCAAAGGGGTAGAAGTATGTAAGGAAAATTGTATATGTTTATGATATTTAAGGAGAATATGTAAGGAAATTGTGTATGTATATTTAAGGGGGAGTACACCTATATACCATTATAAGGAGTGATAAGGAATGTAATGAACCATCAAAACATGAATAAAATATTTTCTATTTTGAGGGCAATTTTTTTAGTTACTTTTTGTATTTACTTATTATTTGTATGACATCATTTTGGGACTTATACAATTTTCCCAAATGTTTCCATCAATGCCAAAGGGGGGAATTGTTGGAAATATGGTCCACCAGATGTCTAGAGTGTTGTCATTTATGAAAACATGCATTCAATATTTCTCTTATGTCTTTAGAATGAGAAAATTGCCTATGTTAGATAGTTTGCAAAAGTATAGAGATAGATGTGATGTGTATAGACAACACACTTTGAGTTAGCTCATGCACAGTTGAAGATAGCTATATTACATTGTCATGATGACCTAAGTTGGTTTGTGTGAGGAAACTCAAGTGCGGAAACAACTTCCTACACCAATCTCATAAGGAAAGTATGATGCAAATCTATTAAAATCTTCTTCACTTATAGATTCAATATCATGTAAATAATAATATTTCAGCCAACCATGCATACAAAAAATAAACAGAGAAAGAAACACATAACACAAAGATTTTCCGGTGGGGAAAAACCTTTCGGTAAAACAACCCCACCCCTTCAGAACCTGCACAATGTATTATCTTCAAAACAAGATTACAATACACTTGCAATGCAAGTTCAACATCAACAATAGAAGACTCCAGTAGCTACTTGCACTACCAAAAATACACCTATTTTGCATCACTTCTCTTTGCAACCCTAAAAATTCTTATAACATGCACTTCACTTTAGGGCTACTCCCAAAGATAAACCATATTAGAGTTTTACTATTCTTCGAGAAAATAGGAACCCCAAAAAAAATTTTGGGCCGATGCCCTGAACCCCACTATTGGGGTAGAGTATATAGTACTCAAATATCTTAGTTGCCACATGTCTTCACCTGTCATTGAATCTTCCTAACATAGCTCTTACGTGTCATAGGAATCCA
Source organism: Cupressus sempervirens (assembly GCA_028749045.1). NCBI lineage: Eukaryota > Viridiplantae > Streptophyta > Pinopsida > Cupressales > Cupressaceae > Cupressus > Cupressus sempervirens. Next base: position 386,916,513 of record CM053789.1, on the reverse strand, counting down.
TCATAACCATTTTAGTCATGATCTCCTTACACACAATTCAAGATGTCGACACATCAACATTATTTGTAAGAAATACATTTTACAAAACAAATAATAAGAATAGGGATTATACAAGGTTGAGACACCTTATTCCTAACATTCTCCCACTTGTCGAACACCTTGTAAGAGCAACAAGAACATAATAGGAACTAACCGCTATAGGCCAAATGGCCCATAGACTCCGAACACCATCTGAACTTCTCAGTGCCCATTGGTTTCGTTAATGCATCTGCAACATTCTTCACAATATCTACCTTTTCCAATTTTACCTTTCCATCTTCCACCATATCTCTCACAAAGTGATACTGCACATCAATGTGCTTCATTCTATTATGGAAAGTTGGATTCTTCGCAAGGCAAATAGCACTCTAACTGTCACACCAAATAGTAATCTATTTTGCATCAACACCAACATTAGAACACAATCTCTTAAGCCAAATGGCTTCCTTACAAGCATGAGTAGCAGCCATGTATTCAGCTTTTGTAGTGGACAAAGAAACCACAGGTTGTCACTTGCTCATCCAATTGATGGCACCACCAAACATAGTGAACACATAAGCACTGGTGGATCTCTTGCGGTCAATATCACCTGCCCAATCTGAATCCACAAACCCATGAATACAAACTAAATGCTGAGATCTAGAAGAGTTACCATGATAACATATGGAGTAATCTAATGTACTCCTCAAATATCTAAATACTCACTTAACTACATCCCAATGTATCCATCTAGGATTAACCATAAATCGACTCAAGACTCCCACTACTTGGGCAATGTTTGGTCTAGTACAGACCATAGCATACATAAGACTGCCAACTGCACTAGCATAAGGTACTCTAGTCATGTCCTCCACCTCACTAGGAGATTTTGGACAATCATCTATAGATAACTTTGTTCCCACAAGAATAGGAACACATAGTGGTCTACAATCTGCCATGCTGAACCTGTCCAACTTAGACTTCACATACTTACTCTGACTCAACCAAAGTTTTTTGTTAGACCTTTCTCTACTGATTTCCATACCAAAGATGTACCTAGCTGCCCCAAGATATTTCATCTCAAACTATGCTGACAACTAAGATTTAAAATCAGAAATCATATCCTTACCCTTCCCAAACAGCAACATATCATCAACATATAATGCAACAATAAGAAGGCGATCATTTTCAATTCTGAAATAAACACAATGATTTGATTTTGATCTTACAAATCCAATTGACAACACAAAGGCATCAAACTTAAGGTACCACATCCTAGGAGATTGCTTCAAACCATATAGAGATTTCTTTAATTTGGAAACTAAGGATTATTTACCTTTAACAATGTAGTGCTCAGGCTGTGACATATAAATCTCTTCCTCCAAATTACCATGAAGGAAAGCTATCTTTACATCCATCTGTTCTATCTCTAAATCATATGATGTAGCAAGAGATAACAAAAATCTAATGGATGTCAACTTTGCAATAGGAGAGAATATTTCAACATAATCTATTCCCTCTACCTATAAATACCCCTTTGCAACCAATCTAGCTTTGTACCTTTCAACACTGCCATCTGCACAGAATTTTTTCTTGAACACCCATTTACAACCAATGGATTTTATCCCTTTATGAAAAGGTACAAGGTCCCATGTTTTTTTTTCTCTAATGAAGCCATCTCATCATCCATAGCCTCAATCTAGGAACCTGCATCTTCCATGCCCAAAGCCTCTTTCACAGATCTAGGCTCATCAGTGTTAGTAATCAAAGCAAAAGCACAACTGGAATCTAACATAGAATAACCAAACCTTTCTGGTTTCTTTCTTTCTCTCGTGGATCTCCTCAAGGGCTGAGGTTGAGGTTGTTCTTCCTCTTCTTCTGAACTATCAGAGCTGCTAGAGCTCTCCTCATCATTAGACCCAACATGGTCTCTTTGTTCAGTCTTCTCAAGGGTAGGAGGCAATTGAACAACATCTTTTTCCTTTTCTTTTTCATCTGGTTGTAGCACAATAGGAGAAGATGTTAGCTCTCTAAAAATAACATTTCTACTATACAACACCTTACTAGTCACAAGATCCCAAAGCTTTTATCTTTTCACACCAACACTGTACCCGATGAAAATACATTTAACAGCTTTATTTTCCAACTTAGATCTTTTCTCCTTTAGAACATGCGCCTAAGCTTCACAACTAAAAACAAGAAGATGTTTAATTGAAGGCTTCTTACCAGACCACACCTCCATGGGTGTCTTACCAACAAGGGCTGATGTAGGAGATCTATTAACCAGATAGCAAGCAGTGGCCACAACTTTAGGCCAAAACCTTTGTTCTAAACCAGCTCCACTAAGCATACTCCTAGCCTTCTCCATCAGTGTCCTATTCATTCTCTCTGCAACTCCATTTTTCTCTAGGGTATAAGGAGTTGTCTTATGCCTCTTGATACCTTGTTCTTTACAAAACTGTTCAAACTCTACTGAGCAAAACTCACCACCATTTTCAGTTCTCACACACTTAATCTTCTTACTAGTCTGATTCTCTACAAGGGCTTTAAATTCCTTGAATCGACTAAAGACTTGTGTCTTACTTTTAAGGAAATAAATCCATGTCCTTCTGTAATCATCTATGTAAGATACAAAAAATACAAACTTGGAGATTGAAGGAACTTTTACAGGACCAAATACATTAGAATGAATAAGATCCAAAACATCAAAAGATTTGTGAGAACTAGAAAAACTAAATAGGATTTTTTTTACCATATAAACAATGTTCACAAAAGTCAAACTCGAGATTGCAATCATTTAACCCCTCAACCAGATTTTTTTTTTTCAAGGTTCTGAGACCCTTCTCACCAATGTGGCCAAATCTCATATGCCACAACATTGTCTTTTCTGTAGGAAGCTTTCCTTCCAAAGTGTTTGCACCCTTAGGTACACTTGTTGCACTACCATCAGAACCACTAACCACAGTCTTCTTTACTGCTCATTCAGATGGTGGAGATGAAGTGATAGTTGCTCTCTTCTTTGAAATAGAAGAACTATTACACTAAGAAATGTATGTATCAAGCCGAAACAAAGTACCTCTCCTAGTACCCTTAGCAAGAACCATAGCTCCTCTCATCATCTTACATCCATCTTTAGGAAAAAAAACTTGCACACCTACATCATTCAGCATACTTACAGATAATAGGTTTCGTGCCAAACCTGGAATGTGCATAACTCCATTGATTCCCTTTACTCGTCCATCAGGAAATTTGATAGTGACCCTTCTACGTCCAACTATCTTTAGGTGAGAATCATCACCCAAGTACACCTTTCCACCATTGAACTCTTCATATCTTGAGAACGAATTTCGATGAGAGGTCATGTGAAAAGATGCACCTGAGTCAACCAACCACACATCATCAAATGCATGGGCTTCCAAAGCTACGATGGATGCATTGCCATCTTCTTGAGATTTTTTAGAACCAGAATCTGAGGCTTTCTTGGAAGTGCCTAGTCTTATCATAGTTCCAACATTTTTCCTTGGACTTATTGGAAGTCTTTGACTTCCCACGAGATTTGGATCTACCCTTATTATCAAACTTATTGTCATTTTTCTTTCCTCTTTCCGTGGATCTCCCATGAATAGCAAGGGCTTCTTTTTTCAAAACAGAAGCCTTTCTCTGCATCTCCTCTGATAGCAACAAAGACACCGCATCAACCATTTTGAAGGTGACTAATGTACTTCTGAGAGCCATCACAAGATGGTCCCATGAATTCGGTAAAGAACACAAAAGTGTGTAGCAACGATCCTCCTCCTCTAACTTGACACTAGTTGATGTCAACTGTGCAGCCAGTAGATTAAATGCATTTAAATGATCCATTAAGCATCCACCTTCCTCCATTTGCAAAGAATACAATGTCTTCCTTAGGAACAACTTGTTCACCAAAGATTTGGCCTGATACACGGCCCCAAGTCTCTCCCACAAACTATATGCAGTTTTCTCATCTAGAACATTCAGAAGGATTGCATCGGTTAAACAAAGTCTTATGAGACCCTTAGCTTTATGGTCTTTGATATCCCAATCTGCTTGAGCTATAGTTGCTGGTCTTGTAGCACTTGTAGTCACTTCCCATAGGTCACGATCTTCCAACATGTCTTCCATCTTGAGTTTCCACAACTCAAAATTAGTGTCATTAAATTTCTCCACCTTGAACTCGCCATCTCAATCTATAAATAAGATTCCGGATGCTCTGCCCAAGACTCCCACTCAATGTGAGATTAGCTCAAAAAACCCTACCCAACAACTAGGATCAAAAGTTGATCAAGCTTTGATACCACTTGTGAGGAAACTTAGGTGCGAAAATAGCTTCCTACACTAATCTCATAAGGAAAGTATGATGAAAATCCTATTAAAATCTTCTTCACTTACAGATTCAATATCATGTAAATAACAATATTGCAGCCAACCATGCGTAGAAAAAATAAACAGAGAAAGAAACACATAACACAAAACTTTTCCGGTGGGGAAAAACCTTTCAGTAAAACAACCCCACCCCTTCAGAACCTACACAATGTATTATCTTCAAAACAAGATTACAATACACTTTCAATGCAAGTTCAACATCAACAACAGAAGACTCCAGTAGCTACTCGTAGTACCAACAATATCTTGCATCACTTCTTTTCGCAACCCTAAAAATGCTTATAACATGCACTTCACTTTAGGGCTACTCCCAAAGATAAACCGTATTAGGGTTTTACCATTCTCTGAGAAAATAGGAACCCCAAAAAATTTAGAGCATACAGTACTCAAATATCTTAGTTGCCACATGTCTTCACCTGTCATTGAATCTTCCTAACATAGCTCTTACGTGTCTTAGGAATCTATCATAACCATTTTAGTCATGATCTCCTTACACACAATTCAAGATGTTGACACATCAAAATTATTTGTAAGAAATACATTTTACAAAACAAATAATAAGAATAGGAATTATACAAGGTCGAGACACCTTATTCCTAACAGTTTGCATATGTGTACATATAGTATGATGCAAGTAATTATTTTGGTGACAAAATAATTACTAAGTCATGATGGGCCGAGATATAAATAGATATTAATCCATAAGTGACCTTATATCAATTCAAGTGTGTGAAGACATGAAGACTGACTAAGTAGATTTTTTTAATTTGTGAGATATAACTAAAGATCTTATCTTGTGCAAATAGTGTGAAGAATATGTGCAAGATATGTGACATGCAAACTATTGTGAAGATAGCTTGAAAGATATGAAAGCCTTATTGATACAATCAAGTGCAAGTTTTACTAATGACAAAGTATTGTATGTATACCTATATACTTGTGAAGAACTTTATTTCTTATTGCATGTTAGGGTAGTGGGCTCTTCTTCCATACATTGTATTTGATCTACAAACTCCTAATAGGGTTAAAGCAAGTTCTAAAAGGTTTGAGGCTTTTAATAGGGCTTATTCCTCTAACAAGGACTTAGGACACTATATGTACTTCATAGACTCCTAACCAGGTCAATATCCTTAACAAGATTCTTTTGTTTAGTGAATCATCTAGTGGGTATCATCTGGGCCAGGTAAAAGCACAAACCTGTGTCACCCTTTTGTAAAGGAAAAGGCTAACAAAAGTATAACTGTTCACTTTCAATGACATAAAACTAGTATTATTATTATGAATTTGAATATAAAGTAAACTAATGAAATGTTTAGAAATAGACGAAGTCTAGGATTAAAATTTTTAATAAATATTTGGAATAAGAATTGATATATTTTCCTAATTTTTATATATAATTGTTTACCTATTGACAAGTGCTAAAAATTAGGGGTCTAGTTCCGACCACAAAACTATATGAAAATAAACTTATTTCCCTTTGATCTCTAATAATGTTATACATAACATATAAAGCAAGAACAATCAAAAATAAAAATTGGCTTTAGACATATATTTTCTCTTTCATCTCCCACCACATTTTCCAAAACAAATCTATTCTAACTAGAAGAAAACATATATATTATAGAAGAGGACTCTTTCCTCTAGAACGCCATAAATTTTTTAATTTTTTTAAAAATATGATTGAATATTTTTTCATTCTCAAAATTGACATGTTTTCGAGTGTTAAAATATGTGCGTGTAGATATTTTTAATTACAATATACTATATCTAATTAAAACATTATAAACTCTATATGAGAATATTCTTGACTTTGAGATCTATAAAATGGTGTTTATATGTTATGAAAAAAATATCATAAAAAATTAGCAAGAGTTAATGAAATGTTGTTTTTCTGAAATAATTTAATTTCTTTAGTAATTGGATACAAATTAGTATAAAACATGCATTCAATAGACCTTTCCAATTGGGAAAGTGTGAGACCATATATAACTTAGCTAGAATGAATTTATTTACATCATATGTTTGAAAAAAAATGATTTTTAGATAGAAATACTCAAATTCAATCATTCTGATAAGTCAGTCTGAAAGGTTACATAGCTCTGTACTTCTACCCCTGGGCCACGAGAGTTTTCCCTTGGCCATGGTTTCCCTAGTTAACAAATAATGGTTTTATGAGTTCCTTTTGTGTATGGTTATATATAATGTTGAATATTATTGGTGTACTTTCATATGCAAGTTATAAAATAATTAACAATATTCAGTTGTGGGCAAACATTTGTAGAATATTGATTCACCTTGCCCCCCTGAGTATTGTCTATTTCTATCACAACCCCCAACATTTCTAGGTTGATAGGGAAAATCTTGTTTGTTAATATTAGAGCAAGGAGGGATGAGTTAAAGGTAGAAATTATAGAGGCAAAAAATTAAGCCTTGGTGTAAAAAAGTATAACTTTTTCCTTTCTCCTTCCTTTCTCTAACACCATTAATAGTTGCTCAAGGTCATGGAAGAGAAAGAACGAAATTGAAATCTCATCATGGTACCTAAAATGATTAAGCAACGGGAAATTATAAAAATAAAAAACTCCAAATATACCCTCTAAGGTGTGTTACTTAATGAGGGTAAGGCATACCTCATTCCACAAGTATGGGATACTTTCTCTGCTAAACCCACCTCCAAACCTTGCCACCTTTTATTTTTCTTGAAGAATCTATTCATGTTGATATCATCAATGACCTTTGTAACTTTTTACCATTTCCTTCTAGCCATCACCAAAATAGTTGAAATTGAAAAAATGTCTTCATTAACATGAAAGGAAATATGATTAATGGTAACCTTCCTATCCACCAATGATTTAATGAACTTAGATAAAATGTTATTGTCATACCTAGAAATGGCTTCTATGATAGGCACAAAATTGTCTTGACATGCAAGTACTAGCTTTCCTAGTATAGTCCTCAATTCTAGAGGGCTTCATTAAAACCATATCTCCCCCATTAATAACCTTTTCTCATAATTCCCTAAAATTTGTAGATTGCTAAACTATAGAATTCCCTAAAATATTCTCAAAAACCTTGAGGAAATAATGTTGTCAAAATTCTTTGTATAAAATTTTAAAATGAGCTACAAAAATAATTATAATACATAGATTTGAAAAAATCATCCCTTAGATTATAGCTTGCCATGTGAGTACTTTTGTCCTTACCTTTTCCAAATGGCCACCTAAACCTCTATGAATCACCACCTAAACCTCTATGAATCATACTTCGACAAGCCTTTTGAGTGTTTCTTAATTATGAAATAAATACCCATCTTTTAATTTAGTCTAAAATAATCTTGAAAAAAAATTGTCATCTTATGTACACTTTATCTCATTATTGCCTCTTTGTATTCTTTCCAATAGCCAGTATTAGCAATACAGTAATAATAAATTTTCCCCATTTGATCATTAGAAATCCAAACTGATATTATATCTCACCTTAATGAGATAGTCTCTCACAAAAACTAATAAGTGCAAATTATTTTGAATTTTTTCATCAAGAACTTTATATATAAGTTTGTTCCTTCTTAATTAGAGTGTGAATCTGAATTGGGATTGCCTCCATTTGATTCCATCATCATAAACCTTTAACTTTTAATTCCAAACTACCATGGCATCTGCTACAATATTCCCCTCTCTATAAGATTTTAGTAGGTCACAACTAGAAAACTTGGTAAGGAGGATCCAAATGTCTCCTAGAATACTTCTTAGTGACCACCATAGGGAAAATTTACCTTGAACTAACTCCACAACCAACAAAGAGTCTCCTTAAATGTCGACATGCCTCCACCAAAGGATAACAACTAGCTTAATTCCCTAGAATAGGGACATCTATTCCACCACATTGTTGGTAACTTTTCTTAGGTTTCCAACATAGGCTAAGATTTGTCTACCATTTGTATCATTAATGAGTCCACCTCCTATAACATCAACATTCCTTACTACTCCATCAAAGTTGACCTTCACCTTTGGGGGATTTGTTGGCTTCCACTTGGTGTTCCTTGTTCTTGTTTTTTTTGAATTATCAAATTTATCAACCACCTCCAAAAGGTTCCACTACGTTGCAATCTTCTTCTCATCAACCCTTAGGGGATCGTGTAAAAGTTTATATTTAGAAAACTCCAAGTTCTCCTTAAGTAGCTTAGTGATGATTTCCCCCAAAACCACCTTATTTCTCTCTACCTCCCTAAAGATTTGGTTGTTCCTTTCCTTCTATATTACCCACAAAACATGAGGAGAGATCATGCCACAAAGGATTCTAAGAAAGAGGTGTATATAAAGGTATAATCCCATGTTAGGATGAATTCCTGCAAGTCTAGGAGGAAAACCCAATCAACTTGGAGTTTCTCAAGATAGAGTGTAATATCGACCTAGTAAAGGTGAAGTAGATGAAAATTTGTTGTATAGTTTCCTCCACTTCCTTACATAGATAGTATCTATTAGGAGTTTAAAATCCTCTTTTCCTTAGATTATCAATAGTTAGTATTTTCCCATGTAAAGTCATCCACTAGAAAAAGTTGATTTTGGGTATAAGTTGACCATTCAAAACCTTTTTCCATCAACGTGGTCTGCTATCATTGTCACATAACATTCCATAAGAATATTTTACTTTAAAGTCTCCATCTGGGGTATGCTCCTACATAAATCTCTCCTTCTCTAAAATAAGGGTAATCCTATAAGTCTGAAGGATCTCTTTTTGTTCCTTAGCCAAACAAGTTTTGGTTATCTAGAACTTCGACCAATATATTTTTCCACTTTCTTTGTGCCAGTAAGTAGTCAATAACTCTCTCCCAAAAATCATGCTTCAAAACTTCTTTTAGCTGATAAAATTTACTATGGGATGGAGGTTTTCCTCCTAGCCATTTATCCTCCAAAATCCTCACTATATTCCCTCTCTCGGCCAGCCATCTAAGTCCCTCTTTCAAAATCTTAAATTTTTTTTAGCACATCATTCCATATTGTGGATCTTTATAGCTAGTTAGTTTCTAAAAAGAAGTAAAAAAATGGAGTATTACACAGATACTTAGCCTTTATTATATTAAACCAATCCACCTATTCTCTATGAGTCTACATACCACCTTAGTAATAAGGGCTCTATTGAGATCCATGTTCCTTCTAACACCTGACCCACCTTTAGGATTGGATTTTCACATTGTTTACCAGTTGACAAGACTAAGTATGTTCCTCTCCTCACTTCATATCCATAAAAAAATTCTTTGGAGTTTCTCCAACTTCTTCACCATAAAATTGGTAATTTTAAATAGGGATAGCAAATACACTAGGACCCCTTGTAGAGAGTTTATAAGGTACTAAATCTACCAAAAACTGCTTAATAGTTTACCTTTCCAACTAGCCAACTTTGTATGCATTATCTCTAGGAATGTATTCTTGAATTGATTTCTCACTTCCTTCCCAGTTAGCGGGAGGCCAAGGTAAGTATCAAGGAGACCAGAAGATTAATATCCCATGATGTTTTATATCTACTACTAAATGTATTGATCAATGTTAAAGAAATATTTTTTTCCTTTGCCAAAGTTTATATGTTTCCTTGAACACTCAATCTAATCATCCAACAATTTTCTATATATTCTTACTTCAACAACCAATGCAATTATAAATAAAAAGGTATCATCAAAAATCAAATTTATAACCTTTGAAGGGATTGTGGTAGTAGTCTTAACACAAATTAGAGTTCTGACTTTAGCCAGCTTAGTGCAAGACCTTTCCAAGACCTCAGCAACCATGATAAACAGATAAGGGGAAATTGGGTCTCCTTGTCTGAGTCCTCTACCAGCCTTAAAGGATTCCCAAGGATTTTCCTTAAAAATAACAAAATAATTAATAGATTCCACCATAGTCTTGATCAACTCCAATTTTTTTTTATTAAATCTAATTCTTCTTAGAGTTGTATAGAGAAATTTCCACTCCACCTTATTGTAAGCTTTTGAGATATTGAGTTTAAGAACCATGCCAGGGGTTCTACTTTTATCTATTGAATGAATAACCTCATGTGTAGTAACCACAACACCCAAAATCTTCTTAACTAGTAGCATTGTATGATCTAAAACTGCTTTAGGGAGATTAATTAAAGTGGAGGAGATAAGATGTTTTCAATTGGTAGATACCAATAGTCCATCCATCATGACTTAGATTACCTCCTAACCTTTCCTATTATTGGACTAGTTAAAAGGTAAACCTTTTAAATCCACATCAATGAGATCATTTTGATTCATAAAGTATGCCAAATCATGCATACTCTTTATAAAAAAAATTAATCGTCTAAGCATTTTAGAGGGGTAGAGAGTTGAATCAAAAAACTTTTTTCCCCAATTGTCATTCATGAAATTAGAAAGGGTTTCCCAAGTCTCACATTACCCGCATCTAGTGTGTATCTTATAAACATGTTTATTGATGATAAAAAAAATTGTCTCATGATAGAAGTCTTCCAGACATCTCTCTAGGATTGTAGAGGGTAGCCCCCTCTTGAGAGGCCCCATAAGATTCACTATAGCTAGCTATAGCCCCAAGTCAAAGATTTTAAATGACATTGGAAAAGAAAGGGATGAAATTTTAAACTCATGAATCAAAAGAATATAAATTATTAAAGAATAGATAGTTTTCTTAAGAGAAAAATTCTTTTGAGGGTCATTTAGACCCCTCATGTTCAATGAGAGGGCCTTCATTTCTTACCTTTAATAACACCATCCAAGGTTTATTACTTTCCATTTTCTTGGTCCTTGTACTCCTACTCGGTGCTCTTCACTACTTAACCTCCATTCCAACATCCACATTTTTGCATTCTCTTCCTCTCCTCTTCTGAAACTATCATTCAACTACATCACTCTCTTTCTCTAAAGAGGGAGTAGAACACTTGTCACACACCAACTGGTCCATCAACTCCATAATTATTGGAGAGAACTTCATGGTAAAATCATGCCTTGTGAGTGTCAGTAAGTCTCCTCAATTTTCTAATGGAACACTAACACCCTTTGTTCATGGACTCTACCAGTAACCATGATCTCTCCATCCCCTGAAATGGGTTTTTTCTTTGCATTTCCATCACACCTAGTCTTGTTGGGGGTGGAAAAAAATCATCAATCTTATTTCATTTCACTTCTACTTGGATTTCCACTCCAATCTACCCTTCCTCCTACATACTAGGATTATAGCCTTGAGGTTCCCCAATCTCTTCCTTTCCTGGACTGACTAGGTGGTCTTGTTTACTTTCTCTCTTATTTGGTGGGGGGATTCTTTCCTTCAAGTCAAATAATCATTGCCTATCCCATCCATTTGGGATGGCTAAGTAGAAGACTCGCCTATTTGTCAATTTTCCTTGAGAATCCTAGGAGAGTCCATCTTCTCCTTATCCTAGTTCCACTAGGTTTTACAATCTACCACCACATGGACAAAATTTCCACATTTTTGGTAGTAAATACCAATATTCTCATACACTATTTTTTTTTGTATATTCCCCCATTTAGTATTCAAGAACACAAAGTTTAGGAGGGCCTTTTTGACTCAAACATTAACATAGAATTGAGCATATAGAAACCCTAATTTTTGGATACTAACAACATCCATCAAGATAAAATGAAAAAAAGATTTCCCAATCCACCAAACAATTGTTTCTTCTCAAAACTCAAAGGGAAGACTAGAGATTCTCACCTAGACAGTGGCAAGTTGTCTTTGTTGGAAATATAAGAGGAGTAACTAAGAGGGGAGGAGTCAATTAGTTACTACTAAAATATATCCTAGATCTCTTAGATGTCAAACAAATTTCAGATTGATAAAACTGACTACTGTTGATACTCGATAAATGCATAATGTATTTGACTTAGTAGATCTTAAGATATTTTCAGTAATTTACTTGCAAGTATGAAAGAAATAACATCAACACATATGACACCAAGATTTAATGTGGAAACCCAATTTGGGAGAAACCACCAATTGTAACTAGTTACTATTTTTTACTCTTCTAAAGTGAGCCCTGTTAGGAGCCAACCCTGTTAAAGGTTACAAAGCACATTGTTAGGTGTGACCCTATTAAATGATTTAATCACCCTATTAGGAGTGGCCTTGCAAGAGGTCTTCAAACAATTCAAAGGAATTGCCACCTTGTTAGAGTATTTACAAATGGTTGTTAAACCAACTTTGTCAAGAGATTTTAGATCACTGCTACAATGGTTAGAGAGTAACAATGAAATGACTTAATTGTGATGCAGAAAAATTATTGATTACAAATCTTTGTTTTGGCTTATACTTGATCCTTCCTGATTGAATAACACTTTTCTACTCCATAAGGATACCTGCTTATCCTTCAAGTTCACTTCCTCTCTTGTTATCTCTTCAATTCATTCAACTTGCATACTTTTGAAATCACAAATTGGCCTTTTAATTATACCTTCTAGATTGTCAAGTTGACTCAAATACAAATTAGAATAACCAATATTCATTACCTTAGTCTGCTAGAATCAATAGGTAAAGTAATTAAGCTTTACATGCCAAAATAAGAAAAACTCTTTGGTAGTTGACCCAGCTTGGTAGAAACTAATTCTAAAGTGATTTCCTGTGTTTACCAATAGGAGCTTGGTTAACACTACAAACTTACAAAATTCCTTTGGTAATTGAGTGAACTTGGTTAGTACTAGCTCTATCCAATTTTCCCTTTGGTAACTAAGTGAGCTCGATTAACACTCTTTTTTGCATAAATTCCTTCGATGCCCAAGTGAGCTTGGTAGATACTGCCATCTATACATGGCAGACTCATGAACTCTTGGTAGACAAGAAAAATTGTCTTCACTGACCAAGTTTTCTCAACATGCATTGACTATCAACTAATGTGAAATTTGTGTAACATCAAAGACAACACAATTAATCAATTGCATCCAACAATCTCCCTCTTTGGAATTGATGGCAACACAACATGTCATAGTGTAATAAAATTTTGAGAACAAGACTCCCTCTGTCAAAAAGTTTCTCCCTCTTTGATATAGTATTCTCCCTCAATGAATTGGAACTACTTAGCTTCCCCTTCTTGAAATTACAAAATTTGAAAAAGATATGATAGTAAACTTCTACCTCTTTGACAACACATGCCAAGGACAATTCTGATTAGTGTCAATGTACCTTGAATATAGACTCATCTGCAATACATCCTTGTCAATACTACATCAACTAATTGATCTTCAACTTAGTTCCTATTGATGCAGCACTAAACTTTATTTAGTGAGCTTCAGATAGGGGAATAACCCCTAGCTTACCTCTTAGATACAAAAATGCATCCTTAGGTAATGGCTTGGTGAATATATCTGCAATTTGTTCTTCTGTATGCACATATTCCAATCTCGTTTCCTTGTCCTATACTAATTCTCTTACAAAGTGATATTTTATAGAAATGTGCTTTGTTTTGGAATGCATTACTAGATTCATTGATATGTTGATTGTACTAGTGTTATCAAAATACATGACTATTGGCTCTTTGATTTCAACCTTCATTCCTCCCAAAAATTGCTTGAACCAAACAATGTTAGGGAAATTTACTATTGTAGCCACAAATTCTTCTTTTGTTGTGGATTGAGATGTGTAGTTTTGCTTCTTTCTTGTTCAAGATACCAGCCTTTTACTAAGAAAGAATGCTCCACCACTACTGCTTTTCCTGTCATCAAGATTTCCTACCCAATCAACATGAGTAAATACTTTTAAGTCAAGATTGCCTCCAAGTTTGTACCATAAGCCATAGTCTTCAGTACCTTTTAGATATCTCAAGATTCTTTTTATTTCCATCATGTGGTTTTCTCTAGGTTTTGCTAAGAATCTTGCTACTATCCCAACTACTAAGGCAATATCAGGCCTTGTATGTACTACATACTATAATTTTACAATCATTGATCTGTATAAGGTCTGATCTACTTCTTTGGAGTCATCATCTTTGGTAAGATTAAGTCTAATATACATGGGGGTTCCAACTAATTTTGAATCTTCCATCCTAAATTTCTTGAGTATCTCTTTGATATACTTAGATTGTGTGATATAGATACTATTTTTGTTCTGTTGTATATATAATCCAACAAAAAAATTTATTTCACCAAACATGGACATCTCAAATTCTTTATTCATTTGTTTTGAGAATGCTTTGCATAAGTCATCATTTCCTATAAATAGAGTATCATCCACAAATATTTATGCCAACACAATCTTCTTATCTAGTCCTTCCTTGATATATAGGCTATTATCATCATTTGTTCTTTGAAAACCAATATGTATCAAATAGTTATGTAATCTTTCATACGAGGCTCTAGGAGCTTGTTTTAGACCATATAGGGCTTTGTGTAATTTGTAGCCATGTCCCTTTTGTTAGGATCAACAAAACCTTTTGGCTATTCAATGTAGACTTCCTCATCAAGAATTCTATTCAAAAATGCAAATTTAACATCCATCTAATATAATTTGAATCCTCTATGAGCTACATATGCCAGTAAAGTCCTAACACCTTCTAATCTAGCAATAAGAGAAAACATTTCACCATAATCAATACCTTCTTGAGAATAACCTTTACATACCAACCTTGCTTTGTTTCTTGACATTTTTCCATCTTCATTCAGCTTATTTCTGAATACCCATTTTGTACCAATCACATTTTTGTTTTTGGGCCTAGGAACAAGAGTCCAAGTTTAATTATTTTCTATTTGTTCTACTTCTTCATTCATAGCCTCAATCCAGCTTTCATTTTCTAGTGCATCCTTAACACTTCTAGGTTCAAATTTAGCAAGTAAACATGTACCTTTTAGTTTTCTTCTTGTCATCATTCCATCTGATTTGTCTCTAATGATGTGATCAGGTACATGATGCCTTCTGACATATTTAGCCAATACAGGTTCTTTGACTTTTGAATGAATTACACTATCTTCATTTAGAATCTCAACTTCAAGCTCGAGTCTTTTTGTCTATGGCTTGGGTCCTTCAGACTCGATATGCACTAACTCGATAACCTTTGAATGTGACTTGGGTCCCTGTGACTTGGTTTGCACTTCCTGCAACTTGGTAACTATTGGAGATTTGGAGAGCTTAGGAGATAAGGTATCCTTTTTGTTAAATATGTTTGGCAATGTATCAAGTTCATAGTAAAAAAATATTTTGTAATCTTCTGGCTCCTTTTTGCTTTCTTCTTCACTCTTTTTTCCAAATTCATCAATTCTCACATGTGCACTTTCTATGATTTTGTGAGTGGACAAATTTAGACATTTGTATGCTTTAATTCTACAAGAATATCCTAGAAATATGCATTCATCACCTTTTACATCAAATTTTCCTTCTCTAGATTCCTTCAAAATATAACATTTGCTACCAAATACTTTCAAGTACCTTACATTGGGTTTGTAACCATACCATAGCTCATAAGGAGTTTTGTTTGAGTCCTTCTTTAACTAAACTCAGTTCAAAGTATGAACTGTAGTGCTGATAGCCTCCTTCCAGTATTTGATAGCAACATTCTTCTCAATCATTAGTGTTCTTGCACAATCCATGATGGATTTGTTTCTTCTTTCAGCTATTCCATTCTACTCAGGAGTACTAGGGGTTGATACTTGTCTTTTGATTCCTCTTTCAATGTAGAAATTGTTGAATTCATTTGAGATGAATTCACCACCTCTATCTGATCTTAACCATTTCAATCTTTTTCTAGTTTCTTTTTCTACTCTACCCAGATACCATTTGAATTTTTCAAAAGCTTCTAATTTTTATTTCAGATACATAATAGTCATCATTCTAGAATATTCATCAAAAAAAAGAATGAAAAAAAATTCTCCACTTTAACTTTCTATTCCAATGAGTCCACATAAATCAATGTGCACAATTTCCAAGACCACTTCTAACTGATAGTTTTTGCTCTTAAAACTAGTCTTTCCCATTTTATCAATTTGGCAATTTTTGCATAATTCATCATCAGGTTTCTTCAAACTAGGGATACCTTTTACTCTTCTAAGTTTTCTTATCTTGACCATATTATCAAAGCTTACATGACATAGTCTTCTATGCCATGACCAACATTCTTCTACTTGAGCAATAAAACATGAGCAATCACCAACATCAAGATAAAATAATTTACCTTTTGTCCACGTGCTTGATCCAATCAGATTTCCTTTGTTATCTAGTAGTCTTGCCTTGCCATTCATGAACTCTACCTTGTATCTAATGTTGTTCAACTATGCCACACTCAGTAAATTATGTTTTAGTCCTTCAACCCAATAGGAATTGTCACATACAAGTTTTTGTTTAATGAGATATGGCCTTTTCCTTTTATACAACAAGGTTCATTGTTTCTAAACCTTACACAACCTCCATCATAGTGTTCAAAATGTTCAAACTTAGTTTTATCTCCAGTCATATGGTGAGAACATCCACTATCTATGATCCATGTATCTTTTTTACTAACATGAGAGACAAGTTCCATCTTATCTCCATCATCATATTCATCTTTTACAACAATATACACTATTTCATCTTCACTATTATCAGAATATTTAGCCATAAAAAAATTTTTCTTACCTTTTTCTTTGTAGAATTTAAAACCTTTGAATTCCCTCTTGCCCTTCTACTTGTGGCTTTTCTTCTCTTCTTTTCTTTCTTTGTTTGGACATCTAGTAGCAATATGACCAATTTCTTCATAAGAAAAATAGAATAGAGGAATTTTACCTTTGTACTTCGCTCTACTCCTGGAATATTTCTTTGCAAGTAGGGCTTCAACAATTTCAAGATCACTATCAGAACTTTCTTTTGTTTCTTCCTCACTTCCTGATTGGTTGTCTTTTATTTTCTTGCCTTTTTCTTTGAGTAAGAGTTTAGCTTCAAATGCAAACTCAATATTCTTGGAAGTAGGAACATAGTTGTCAAAGTTGTCTAGTTCAAAAGTTGTCAATCTTCCTACTAGGGCATCCAAGCCTATCTTTTTATTTAGATCACATCTCTTTTCTTGAATAGAAAACACTCTGATTGCATAGATGCAAAGTAGAGTTTTGAGTATTTTTCTTACAACAGTTTCCTCTTTAATTTTTCCTCCAGATGCTTTGATTGCACTAACATTGACCTTGATTCTTTCCACATATTTTGCAACATTTTCATCTTCTCTCATTCTTATTTGATAAAATTTTCCTCTAAGGCTTTCTACTTTGGCTCTTCTTACATCGTCATCTCCTCCATTGATTTCTTTTAGTTTGTTCCACATATCAAAAGTATTTTTATAGTCTTTGACCTCATCAAATTTAGCATAACTGAGCGTAGATGCAATATCAATCACCATGATGTTATGGTTCTTTTTCTTAGTAATATATTCAATTGATAATGTTCCAATTGGGATTTTATATTCTTCATCAAGATATTTACAACATGAATAACTGATGGTAGCCAGATGAAGCCTCATAAATCCTTGCCATGTTGTAAAGTTGTCTCTATTCAGCTTTGGAATTTCTCTTTTGTAAGACATCCTAATCTTTAGATTAGGTCCTTGAAACCTTGTCTACAAGAACCAAAAGCTCTAATACAAATTGTTGGAAATCTAAGAGGAGTAACTGAGAGGAGAGGGGTCAATCAATTACTACTATAAATCCTAGATCCCTTAGATGTCAAATATATTTTAGACTGATAAAACTAATTATTGTTTATACTAGGTAAATGAAAAATCTGTTTAACTTAGCAGATCTTAAGATATTGTCAATAATTTACTTGCAAGCATGAAAGAAATAACATGAACACATATAACACCAAGATTTAACATGGAAACCCAATTTGGGAAAATCCACCAATTGTAACTAGTTACTATTTTTAACTCTTCTGAAGTGATCCCTGTTAGGAGCCAACCCTATTAAAGGTTACAAAACACACTATTCGGTGTGACCCTATTAAAAGATTTAATCACCCTATTAGGAGTGGACTTACAAGAGGTCTTGAAATAATTCAAAGGAATTGCCACCTTGTTAGAGGATTTACAAATCGTTATTGAACTAACTCTATCAAGATATTTTAGATCACTGCTACAATGGTTAGAAAGTACTAATGAAATGACCTAATTGTGATGCAACTGAATTGATGATTACAAATCTCTATTCTGGCTTATACTTGATCCTTCCTAGTCAAATAACACTTTTTTGCTCCACAAGAATAAATGTGTATCCTTCAAGTTCACTTCCTCTCTTCTTATCTCTTTGATTCATTCAACTTGCATACTTTTGAAATCACAAATTGACCTTTTACTTATACCTTCCAAATTGTCAAGTTGGCTCAAATACAAATTAGAATACCCAATATTCATTACCTTAGTCGGCTAGAATCAATAGGTAAAATAATTAAGCTTTACATGCCAAAATAAGAAAATCCTTTTGGTAGTTGACCTAGCTTAGTAGAAATTAATTTTGAAGTGATTTCTTGTGTTAACCAATAGGAGCTTAGTTAACATGGAAAACTTACAAAATTCCTTTGATAATAGAGTGAACTCAGTTAATACTAGTTCTATTCAATTTTCTCTTTGTTAATTGAGTGAGCTTGGTTAACACTCTTTTCTACATAAATTCCTTTGATGCCCAAGTGAGCTCAATAGATACTGCCTTCTATGTATAGCAGACTTAGGAATGCTTGGTGGACATAGAAAACTGTCTTCACTAACCAAGTAAGAAAGGCATGCACTAACTGTCAACTAATATGACATTTGTGTAACACCAAAGAAAACACACAATTAATCAGTTGTATCCAATAGTCTCATCCCTAAAGCCATGTCACAATCAGGGTGCCATTTTGAAATCACTGAATAGTGCTTCTCATAATACGAGGTTCCCGAGAGGACCATAGCCAGATTAGCCTTAACTATAAATTTGAAGAGAGACAATCCACTAGGAATACTAGTTATAGAAACACTATCCTTGAATTTCCATTTGTGGGGAGCCCACTTTGGAACCATCTCAATAGAAGGCTTGAATTCAATAAAATATCCCACTAAGAAAAGTCGCAGGGATGAAAAAATTATATCCATAATACTCTCAAGGAGGAAACTCTCTAGCCCATCCACTCTGTGACAAACCTTTGAATCCTCCACAAGATGGTGAGATTTTGATTTTTCCACCAAGTTCACCTTCCAATCACCCTCCTTGGCATAAGTCACCTACTCATTCAAACTATAATTAGAGACCTTTCCCAAGAATGCCAAATGATCCTTGGAGGACTCCCTAGTGGAGACATTTTTCACATATTCAACCCCCCTAGAGGGAAGTAACACATACTCCACCTCATACTAGGCTCCAAATGAGGAGGTTAACCCAAGTTTTAGATCTATTGAGATAGTTAGCCTAGGGTAGGATCCTAGTTCATCCTCACCAACCATTCACATTCAAAATTTAAGGAGAGTATGAACTAGGAAAGTTGTAGATATTTCTCCTTGTTATCTAACAAATGAATGATTTTTTTAAAGGTAATTTTTTTAGTAAATCATAAATTTTAAATAAAACTTTGAGTCTTGATATTTAAATTTGAAACTTTATCTCATGGACCTATTGATAATGTGAAAAAAATAAAACTATTGTGAGTGTATATGTATAAGTATGCCAGTAATTAGATATGAAGCATCTACTCATAAGGTTTATTCCATGTGATTCTAAGATATGGTAAGAAAGCATTGGTATGTGTCTTCTATCTTGTATTTTTTAGGTAATATAAAACTTAATTTTTAGACATCATTGAGAAAAGAAAAAAATTAATTTGATATTTAATTTTGTTTTTCATATAACATAAATTGTTATTTTAGTATTTTTCTTTTAAATATAATAGAGGGAAGGACCAATCATGAGAAAGGGGGAATATTATGGGAGAGATATTCTAACCTAACAAAACTATACAGAAGTAATGAAATAAACACAATAAAGAAGAAAACATTCTTGAAACAATTAATTATTGCATGAGCTTAGTTAAGGCATGTGATTTTTTTTTCCTTTAATTATCTAATTATTACTACCTTTGTAAATAACTACGGTAATTTTATTCAAATGCATTCAAATAAAAATTATATTTCATACAAGAAAATTAAATTTGAATGTTCTTAAGTAGTTGAAACACAATTCATTAATTTGTTATATAATATGAATCTAGTTTCATGTGTTATTTTAAGTAACTAAAATTAGATTGATGATCATGTCAAAGTATTTTTTTGAAAATCGTTGGATATGATTGAGAGTTATATATACGACTACCTCAAGAGGATGCATTTTCTAAGTGGGGAAGGATGTTATGACCCACTGCCTTTTAATGAGTGGAAATGGCATTTTTTTCATGTAGATTTTGGAGTGTTTGTTATAATTATTTTCTTAGAAAGGAATCTAATTTAAAAATAAGTACTTTTTAGAATCACTATTTTTTAGTAATGCTCTAGCATTCATAATAGGGAATTATCATTTTTGGGCTATGCATTAGAAGCTAACATGCAAAGCATGCAAAAAAATAAATGGAGAACAAATACAACCTTAGTAGATGGAGGAAAATGGAAATCAAGCATCACGAGGAGGAAAATATTTGTTAAAAAATATGTTAAAACATGAGTGATGTAGACCACCAAGTATTGGCCTTAGGTAACACTATTTATCACCTTGCAAAGTGGTTTGGATAAATGAAGTCTTAGAAATGTTAAGAATAAATGAGAGGGTGGGGTGAATCAATTACTCAAGGTCTATATATACCACTTGAACTATTAAACATTAAACTCATCAATGTTCTGTTGATCCTACTTAACTTGTTTTTGCTCAGTCTGTACTGTAAAACTATCATAAACTTAACTTGTATTGCATATTCAAACACATCAACATATGCAAAAAATTCATAAGATATTTATCAATTTTTTTCACAAGGATTTTATGTGGAAACTAGATTTGCAAAAAATCACTACCTTGACATGTCACTCTTTTTCACTCTTTTGAAGTCATCTGTATTAGGAGCCAAACATGTAAAAGGTTTATAATACACACTGTTAGATGTAACCTAGTTAGAGGATTTAATCACCCTACTAGGAGTGGCCTTGTAAAAGAACTTTGATCATTCCATTTAGAATGTCACCTAGTTAAAGGATTTACACAACCTGTTAAGTCTTTCAATGACTATTAGGTCAACTTCTATAAAAAGGATTTGAATACAAACTATTGACAATGATAAGAAAGAAAATGATAGGTTTTGATCTGTGTGATTACAACTCACTTTTCTAGTTCAGATCTCTATTTAGTCATTAGGTTGGTTCATCGATAAGCCTTTTGTTATCATCTCTGATCTTGATCTTCTTGGACACCCTTCAAGTAATCAATCTATGCTTCTCATCAACACTCAAGCCTTTTGCTCAAAATAACTTATTAGTAAGAGAATCACATCTGCAAGCTTTCTCCTTTACCTTCACATTCACACTCTTGTGTGCTTCTGATGAACCTTGCTTTGTATATGAACTCGCTCATGCACACTAGTAGGGCTCAACTAGGCTTGACTAAACAAGACACCAAAGGTTTAATTTAGTCCCTTTAGATAGGTAATTTTTAGTTTACCCTTTTCTACATCTACCATAGATCTTAGGGTTTATGATTAGCTTCAACTTGATTCAATGTATCTGTATGACATCTTGATCATCCTCTAAAAACTTCTCTAGAATCCTTTTGTTAGGTCTTTACGTAATCATCAACTTGAATTTAATGATCCAACTCATCAATCTAATCTTCAACATGTTTTACATCCTCAAATATATCAATTGAGTTAGCTTGATCTTATGATTGTTAGAATCTGAAAAGATTAATAATCCAGAAAACTAGTGCAAAGAGTAAATATCTAAACTATGAATGCAAATGATACAAAATCAAAATAGCAACACAGAGTTAGTCTCCAAGAGAGTAATGCAAATGCTGGAAGCAAAATAGCATTAAGAGGATGCAAAAACAAGAGATGCAAATACAAGCCAGGTAGCATGCTTATATAGGCTAGGAAGAGGGAGGAGGTGGCAACACCAACCAATAAGGAGCAACCATCTATCGGACTAAAGATAGCAAAGTATCTTCCCAAGATAGCTAATTGATGCTCACATGTAGGAAGGTGACACCTCACAACCATTCACCTAATAAGACATGCTTTATTAACCTAAGCGAGATTATTAAAAGTGTAGGAAAAACCTAGCAAAATAGGAAAAATAAAAAACTACACTAACACCCCCCCATAAGCGAAGCTTAGGTGGATGTAGAAATGGGTCCCGGCAAGTCAAGCCTGATGAGGTACCCATGTACATAAAATTCCCCCAAAAGAGAGAGAAAAGAGACTCCCCAAAGAAAATTAGGACTCCAAGTGAGAGGAAGAGCCCCCCCCAAAAGATGTAGCATCCTACACCTCCAGCAAAGCTTGCAAATTTTGTCTGGTAGATCCACTTACATCGAACAAGTTTTCTTTCCTTAGGAAAAGGGACAAGATCCCAAGTGTGGTTCCTCATCAAGGAACTATACTCTTCCTGCATAGCTATATCCCACTCAAAAATACTAGAAGCCTCATGAAAGGACTATGGATTTGAGGTAGTAGCAATGAAGATATGTAGAGCATCCTGGAATTGTGAATGATTCTGCTTGGTGTCTGATGGATCCCCAACCCAATCACCTGCAAACTGCAAGGTCTGTCTAGCCCAAAGTGGACCAAAAGATGGAGAATCTAGAGAATAATCATCAACCTTTGAATGATGGCTAGGAGAGGAAGGAGGTGAGTCCTCTGAATCACTCTCTGCATCAAAAGTGGAGGTAGAAGACTGTTCAAGTGAATCTGACCCATTAGAAGATCTATCATGTATTCCAAGTGACTCCAATGTCAAAGTAGAAGGCAACCCCGTGACCATGTTCTGTTGGTTAAGCTGATGCAAGTAGTGGAAGTTAAGATGGCCAAACTGTTCATGCCATAATCTGTTCACATCATTAGAGTGAGTGAGTGAAACAGTCAAAGGAGGATCAGGAACAAAGTGAAAAAACATATAGAGTTGTGACTGATGATCTGCTCTGCCAACTACAACTGTAGAATCATTGTGCAACTCACGTATCTCCACTAAATTAGGAGTGAACTCAACCCACTTGCCTAAACCTGTGTGAGTGATCTGGTGTACTGATAGGAGATTAGTTGACAAAGAGGGTACATAAGGAACATCATGGAATGTGCCATCCCCCACATCAATAGACCCTCTCCCACACATCTCAACAAGAGTGTTATCACCCATCAAAATAGAAGGAATGCTACACGGCTCCAAGGATGCAAGTTCTTCCTTAGATGAAGCCATGTGGTGTGAAGCACCCGAATCAAGAACCCAAGTGGATGGTGAGGAAGCAACTGCAAAAATGGCCTTACCCTTTCCTTTCCCCTTGTTTTTTTCTTTTTCCTTATTAGACCGTTCATTAGAACTTTGTTTGATAGACTCAGGAACACTGATATTATTCTTCTCAAGAATGTATGTCAAGTGATCAAGTTGTTTCTGCAAACATTTATGTTCATCATGCCCAGGTCTTTTACAATAGGCACATTTGACCTTTTCTTTCTTAGGCTTATCACCCTTGGAAGGTGGTGTATCAATAGTTTCTTTTGAAGAAACCAACATCTCATCCTTCTTCTCCTCGCTATTCTTTTGTTTCTTTTCCTTACTATTGTTGTTACTACTTTGTCCTTGTTGTTCTTTTGTGCCTTGGTTGGCAGCCAAGGCATGTGACTTAGAGGACTTAAGAATGCCCATCTGGATTAGCTTGTCCTGTTCTCGAGTGAGATTGACAGCAAAATCATCTAAAGATGGCATGGTGAATTGTGTACCAAGTGCACCCTTAGTAGCATAGAACGTAGAGACAAACACAGAATATTCTGAACTTAGCTTAGAGAGAATACTAAGAATCAGTTGTTCATCTTTCTTTTCAATTCCACATTGTTTTAACTACAGCCTTAGTGATTTCAATTTGGTGAAGAAATCTTGGATTGTGTTGAAATTGCCTAGACTCAAACTAATTAATTCATTTTCCAACATATGACCCCTCATTGAATCTTGTGTGCCAAATAGTGTCTCTAGCTTTGTCCATACTTCATTTGGTGTATCCAAAGAATCAATGTGAAATAGCAAGTCAGGAGAAACAGACAAACACAACGTTCCATATGCCTCATCACATTTGTTAAACCACTTAGGCTTGTCTTCATCTTTAGTAGGTTCAGTTTCAAGTCCCATAGTTATCCTATTTAATCCAGCTTTCTTTAAGTGAATTGTCATGCGTGATTTCCACTCAAAGTAATTGTATGGAGTTAGGATGGGCATATTTTTTTGATCCATGATGAAAAAATGCTGAGAAGTGCTAAAAAAAAGAGAACCCAGCCATGACAATGCCCCCCCCCCCCCTTTTTACTCAATCAAAGAACCCCCCTCCAAAGAAATCTGATTTGGCACTTTATTCTAGTGCGTTTACAACTACCACTAGAAAGAAATACTTAGTGGTCTTGATTTCAATGCATTACAAACCTTCATGAAGAGCATATGCTAAAAGTGAAACTTGGGCACAATAATCAAGGAAACAAATAGCACCACTGTGATCTACTCAAAAAATCATGCACTTTCAAAAAAATAATCACCTCGATACGAGGTCGTATGAGAAAGTTATGATCCTCCGAAGTTTCCAAAATGAGAACTGTGCATAGTCACGGTTGAGAATCTGCAATTTCTAAAGAATGCATGCATGAAAATCAAAAAACAACTCCACTAGTGGATAGAGCACAAAAAAATAGCCAAGTTCATAACAAGAATCATCAAAATCGGAGTCTGTATGAGCAAGAACGAGACATTTAAAAATTGTGTTCAAATCTGTGACTGCCAATGGAGAGGGCTATGGCTGTAGCTTTGCATGCTCAATTTTGCAAAATATACAGCTTGCATGCAAAATCTAAAAGATACCCAGATGGTTTTTCGAGGCTGCGAACAAAACTCAAAAAGCATTTTTCTTGTTGATGTATAGAAGATGCTGTTGTAGTGTAAATCAGACGCCTTTAATAGTAAAAAACGGCTCCAAAAATCAACAAGCGACCCCAGCAACCAAAATATGATATGCAAATGCTGGATCAGCTTCTTAAGTCCATCAATAGCATGCTGGAACCTGCAAAACTGATTGAAAACTCCAAATATGCAAGTTGGTTGTCAGATTTGAGATTGAAACCCTAGAGAAAACTTGTTTTTGTCAAAACTTTTCTGATTCTCAGGATCATCCAAAGATGCAAGAGAAGAGCATACTTCATTTTTCAAAAAACTACAATACAGTTTATTTGCCCCCCCCCCCCGAATCTCTCAAATAAGGAAACTAAAATCTACTCTTGCACATAGAAAAGCTCTGATACCATGTTAGAATCTGAAAAGATTAATAACCCAGAAAACTAGTGCAAAGAGTAAATATCTAAACTGTGAATGCAAATGATACAAAATCAAAATAGCAACACAGAGTTAGTCTCCAAGAGAGTAATGGAAATGCTGGAAGCAAAATAGCATTAAGAGGATGCAAAAACAAGAGATGCAAATACAAGCCAGGTAGCATGCTTATATAGGCTAGGAAGAGGGAGGAGGTGGCAACAGCAACCAATAAGGAGCAACCATCTATCGGACTAAAGATAGCAAAGTATCCTCCCAAGATAGCTAATTGATGCTCACATGTAGGAAGGTGACACCTCACAACCATTTACCTAATAAGACATGCTTTATTAACCTAAGCGAGATTATTAAAAGTGTAGGAAAAACCTAGCAAAATAGGAAAAATAAAAAACTACACTAACAATGATTCCTTTGAATTTGACCTTTTACTATCACTTGATAATCACTAAATTATGACACTCGATTGACATTGAAATACTCATTTGATGTTTATAACTTTCTCTTGACATCAACTAACTAGATCGGTCGATGCTAATGCTCGATCAACACTAGATTTTCTCGGTACTAACTGTGGCTCAATTGATACTAGCATTACTCGACACTCCTTAGTAATTTACTCTTTTTCCTTGGCATGTCTTATCTTTCTTGACATAAATAATTACTTTTCTTAATCAAAGTCTACATAATCATATATCAATTGTAGCTTCTTTTTCATAAGTTCAACCTTTCCTCTAGGTCCTAGAGTTATAAGTAACTCTCAAATCCTCTGCATCAATCAAATAGATATGATATTTAGATTATGTAGCAATATGTCTCATCCATAGATTTTACATCAATGACAAAATAACAATTGTTCCAATTGTAAGCTTCCAACAATCTCCCTCTTTGGCATTAATAGAAACATGGGTAAGAGCACCAAGTTGTGGTGCCAAAAAGATGACACCTTTTTTTTTCATTCTAGTTTTGCAAAGCATGCACGCACTATGGCTTGGGTATGCCAAGCCATAGCACGTACGCTCTATAGTGTGTACCCATTAAAGCACATGCGCACTTTTCAAAAAAACAAATTACAAAGTGCATATGCACTATTTAAAAGTAAATTTAAAAGGCTTTAAATAGCATGTGCGCGCTATAGTGCACACACACTATAGGGCGTACGTGCTATTTAAAGCTTTACATTCTACCAAGCCTAATGTTTGGCTTTGCCTGGGGATCCAATCAAAAGCTTTGGAGTCTATAAACTGGTTTGAGACGTGTTTTGGTACAAACATACAAAAAATGACTGATTTTTCTTGTGTGCTCTCCTTCTAATTTCTCGTGGTTGAGCATCAATAAAATCAAGTTACATAACATTGTAGGTCTCTATGTTAGCTACACAACTATATAATTTATTTTTTATTTGAACTATTTCAAACCTTTCATCTATAATTTATTTTGAATGTATGTCCATTTTTTGTCAAAAAATAACATGTACTAATTTAGCTGTAGATTTTAGCTTGTTCATCAAATTTTGCAACAACTTAATTTTTTAGAAACTAGACTCCATTCTACACACTTTGAAAAAAAGAAGTTTTGATTTTAGATTAGTTTTCAATAACTTCTAGGGGGAGCACACAAATATTTCACATTTTTGGGATGTGTCTGATTAAAAAATTCATTAAAAAAATACACATTATAAAATTACCCAAAAAATATGGGATAAACTACATAGTTTTAGGTAACTTTTGACTAGAGCGATTAAATATTTTCAAAAAAAAAGTTGAAATTTTAGGGGGGCCACACTTTGTACTATGTTATGTTTTTTTGGAATAAATAATACCACTTTCTATGGTCCCCTTTTTTGAGGACCTAAAACTAAACCATTTTGAAAAAAATTAGTAGTTTAGAAACTAGATTCAAAGGACTATGACTTTTGTTTTTGTCATATCTAAAAATTTTGAGTGTAACTATCTTGAAATTCTTGTTGAAGTCCATAAATTGCTGATTTCAGGAAAAAGGTGTCCACTTACACCCCCCTTTTGGCACCACAACTTGGTGTACTTACCCACATCTCAAATATCCAAAGTAATAATAACTTAGTTACCATACAATCCAAAAGATTTCACTTCCATGAATGATAACTATTCTTATTTTGATTTTGAGTTCTCATCCATTCAAATTGTCTAACTCCCTCTATTAGTTTTCTCTCTTCCATGATTCAATCTCGCCCTCTGTCATCTTAGATTATTTCATCTTATTTCTTAGTAATCTCTCCCTCTTTGACAACAATGTTAGATGCATGTAGCTATCTCAACTATAAATTCTTAATACATCTAAATTATGTATATTTTTCATGTCTAGCTAATACTTGTCATCTGACTATGACTAATCTTTCTATGTTGTACTAAAAAATTCTAACCTAAGCATGTCCCAAAGTAGAGTTGTATTGCATCATTATGTAAAATATGTTGTGTAGCACATGTGGTGCAATGCATCTTGACTTCTTAAGTAGCCTTAGCTTGGGTAATGACCCCTAATCTACCTCTAAGATATTCATGAGTAACTTTGGTAATGGTTTTTTGAATATGTGAGCAATTTGTTCTTTTTGTATTCACATATTCTAGCTTCACTTCTTTTTCTTGAACTAGTTCTTTCAAGTAGTGATACTTGATAGCAATATCCTTTTTCTTAGTATGCATCATTAGATTCTTTCACATATTAATAGGACTTGTGTTATCACAATAGATAATTAGTAGATCTATAATTTATTCTTTCATGTCTTTTAACAATTGCCTAATCCATATAATATTTGAACCGTTCACTATAGCTACCACATAATCAACTTTAGTTGTTAATTGGGAAATACATTTTTCTCCTTGTTTGTCCATGATAGCAATCTCTTTCCTAGAAAGAATGCACCTCCACTAGTGCTTTTCTAGTCATCGAAATTCCTTACCCAATTTGAGTCAGTGAAAACCTTTAGTTCAAATCTATCACTTCTTTTTTAGTATAATCCATAATCTTTTGTACCTTTTAGATGTTGCATTATCCTTTTTACAGTCATCATGTGATTCTTTTTAGGATTTTTTGAAAATCTAGCAACAATCCCAACTGCTAATGCAATATTTGGTCTACTCTAAACAACATATTGCAATTTTCCTATCATGGATTTGTATAGGTTCTGGTTCACATTAGTAGAATCATCAATCTTAGATAGCTTATGTCCCATAGACATAAGTGTAATCATTGGTCTCTAGTCTTCCATACCAAAAGTCCTTAATATTTCCTTGATGTATTTGGTTTGTGAAATGAAAATACCAAACTTCATTTGGCACACATGTAAAACAACAAAGAATTCAATCTCACAAAACATAGACATTTCAAATTCCTTTTTCATTTCATTAGAAAATGATTTACATTACACTTCTCTTCGTTATTCTTTCCATTCTTCAAGTACAGATTATTGTTATCATTTGTTCTTTCAAAGCAACTTTCACTAAATAGTTATATAACCTTTTATACAATGGTCTTGGTGCTTTCTTTAATCCATAAAATGTTTTTTTTAGTTTACATACCATGTTCCTCTTGTCTAGATCTACAAATCTTTTAGGTTGTTCAATATATACTTGTTCATCCAAGATACCATTTACAAATGCAAAATTGACATCCATCTAATAAACCTTGAAGTCCTTGTAAGCTGAGCATGCAAGAAGAGTTTTGGCTCCTTCAAATTTGGCCACAAGAGAAAAAATTTCTCCATAGTTGACTCCTTATTCTTGTGCATAACCCTTGCATATCAACCTTTCTTTGTTTCATGTTACTTTACCATTTTCATTGAGCTTATTCCTGAAAACCCCCTTTATCCTAATGATATTTTTTTCTTTAGGTCTTGGTACTATAGTTCAAGTATTGGTCTTTTCAATTTGGTCAATTTCTTTGTTCATAGAATGTATCCAATTGTTAGTATCTAAAGCATCTTTTATTTATTTAGGCTCGAACTCACATAATAAGAATGTGTCACTTTTGAGTTTTCTTCTTGTCATAACACTTGATTGTTGAATTATTTGATTAGGTTTATGATGTCTTCTCACATATTTTTCTAATTTAGGTAGCTTTCTTCTTGGCTCTTCTTCAAGTTCATCCAGAAAAAAAATCTTTTGTTCATTTCCTCTTCTTTGTTCTGAATTGGATTCATGTTCTGAATGCTCAACATTCACTATCTGATGATTGATATTGCCTATCTTTGACTCGGCATCCAAAATCTATTGCTCAACACCCACTCTTTGTTGCTAAGAAATTGATATTTCCACTCCATCATTCCCTATTTGATGGGAACTTGTAGCTTGATTTGTCTATTTATTTTGAGTGTTGGGAGCATTATCATCCACATAGATGAATGTACTATAGTCTTTGTGTTCTTCATTACATGAAGCATCACTTTCCTTTGTAAACTTATCAATTCTCACATTTTCACTTTCCAAAACTTTTCTAGTGTTAGAATTTAAACATTTATAATGTTTTACTTTTGTGGAATAACCTATGAATATGCCTTCATCACTTTTTGAATCAAGTTTTCTATCTCTATTATCTTTCAATATATAACATTTGCTTCCGAATATTTTCAAATATTTAACATTGGGAGTATAACCATACCATGGTTCATAACATGTAGCATATGTACCTTTTTTACTTGAACTCTATTCAAGGTATAGACAAAAATACTCACTACTTTTCTCCAATATTTTTGTGATATGCCTTTCTTCATCATCATTTTTCTAGCACAGTCCATAATTGATATGTTCCTTATTTTATCTATCCCATTCTGAGGAGGGGTCCTTGGTGCTGACATCTATCTTTTAATTGCTCTATCATTTTGGAATGTGTTGAGCTCATGTGAAATGAATTCACCACCTATGTCAAATTTCAAACACTTCATACTCTTCCCTATTTCTTTTTCAACATTGGTTAAATACCACTTGAATAATTGAAAGGCATCAAATTTAACTTTAGAAAACATTGCAGTCATCATTTTAGAGTAGTTATCAATAGATAGAATTAAATATTGATCTCCATAGTACCTTTTAGCACCAATGGATCCACATAGGTCAATATGAACCAATTCCAAAATATCACTAGTAGTATATCTTGTACTCTAAAAACCAAACTTGGTCATCTTTGCTAATTAACATTGTTGACACATATCATTGACAGGCTTCTTCAGTTTAGGTGATCCTCTTAGTTTCTTCATCTTACTAATATACACCAAATTGTCAAAGTTCACATGACATAATCTTTTGTACCATAACCAAACATCTTCTTTTCATGTAAGCATACATCTCTCTTTTGATATGTCTAGATAGAATAACTTACCTCTTGTCTGCTCACCAGTTCCAATTATCTTACCATCAACATCATGTATCTTGGCCTTTCCATCGTGAAATTCAACTCTGCAACCTAATTTGTTTAATTGTGAAACACTCAACAAATTGTAGTTAAGTCCTTCAACCTAGTAAACATTTTTGCATGTTATCTTGTTAGTCAATTGATTAGTGCCTTTACCTTTTATAAAACATTGAATATCATTATCAAATTTAACACATCTTCCATTGTATGGACCAATATCATCAAATTTGTCTTTAATACCAGTCATATGATTGGAAGATGCACTATCAATTATATGTCTATCATTTTTGTTCACATAATAAATTATTGTAGTTTTCTCCTCTTCATCAGACTCTTCTTTCATAGCAACATAGATAACTTCATCATCATTACTCTCAAATTCATTATGAGTATCTTCTTTAGCAAAATAACAAGATTTCTTATCTTTGTCATATTTTCTTGTTTTGTAGTCTTTGTCATCTCTTCTTCTTTTGTACTTGTTTTCCTTATCTTCTCTATCAAGACATCTAGCAGTAATATGACCAACTTTGTTGCATGAAGAACAAATGATAGGCAATTTACATTTGTAATTATCTCTTACTCTTCCAAACCTTTTTGTAATGAGGGCTTCAATTCCATCAATCTCATCATCAAAACTATCACTTTGACTCTTCACATGTTTTTCCTTTCTTCAAGTAGTAAGAATCAGTTGTGACTTGAAAGTAGATTCAATGGTAGTAGGTGTATAGTTATCAAAATTTGACATCTCAAAAGTAGTAAGTCTACCAACTACACCTTGTAAGGTCAAGTTGTTACCTAGTGTGCACTTTAGTTATTAAATTGCAGCGACTCTAATGGCATAGATAGGGAGTAGAACAACTTTAGCACCACTCATTTGTCTCTTGAGACAAAATTATAACTCCAAAAATATACTTTACTAACTCATTTGTCTTCATTATTAGCAAAATGAACTCTTTTCTATTGATAATAATTCTTTCATTATTACATATTGCTTTTATATATTAATGATTCTATACTTTTTATTCTAATGCTAGAGAATCTTGCATGGCCATAACTTATCATCTTTAACAATGGATAATGATATGTTGAATTAGTGGGGATTTTATGGAAAATCCTTCAAGTGATTTTATCGAAATGAGAACAAGGTTAATGCCATAAAGTCACTTGGCTTGTGATTATCCTCTATATGAATGCTCTTTTAGAAGAGATATATTTAGCACACTATGTATGAAATAAAGTTTTTGTATGCTGGTGCTAGCATGACTAAAATTTAAGTTCCTTAAAGCTTATAAAGTAATATTATATTATTTTTTATATTTTTTACATGAGTTATATATGGAGTTTGTATTTTATAAAGAAAAAAAATTAATACTTTGGTTTGTATATTTATGACTTATGCTTTTTGACTGCCTATGATTTTGTAAATTATGACTCTATCATTGTACAACTCCTTTACTTCTATAAGATTTTCTTGTTAAGACTTCCTCAAACTAGGTGTCTTTTATGTGAAGAGAGATTCTAGGGAATCTTAATAGCTTTGTGGTAGGATGAAAAACACTTGTACAATATTCTTGTCTTCTTGGGTTTCTTGGCCAGATCATTGGTATTCCTCTAACCGACCGATGGTTTCTTGTGTATATTAGGGTAGTCAATTGTTGGATCTTGTTAAAATCTATTATTTGTATGTTTTTGTATTTGAATTCTTTTAATTAGATATATAATATTATTGTTAAATGGTCAACGCATATAAACCTTGACATTTATAAACCTATCCACATTTTATGGAAATTATTGACGTGACCCTAATTTTATAGGTGATGCCCTTACAGATTCAAATGTCTCCCCTAACTATCATATATTTATGATAGAATAAGAGAAGGTTAGGAGTGTTAAAATCCCTCTTCCAAGTGAATGTCTTTCCAATGAGAAATAACCATAGACAACTTTTTTTTTCTTTTTGCACAGCAATAGGCCTGGAAGCCCTTAAAGTGTAATTTTCCTGATAGAGATAGCTTTTCACATAGTGCAATGATTGCGTTCTAGAAGAGATCCTCAAAACATGATATGGGCATAAGTTAGAACACCATGATTTTTTTCATATGGTCATTGCAAATACTAAATAAGGCATGTGAGAAAACTGTTTGAAGTATAGACACCACGTTAAATTTAATATGTGTTAACAGATATGTAAGGCAAAAACTTGTCAGCAACGAACCTGGAGTGTTTCGTTGTGTTTGATTCATGCAAGTACAAAAGCATACACAACTCTTAAACAACTTTTTATAATGAAAAGTGATGTCTATGCAATGTCGAGGTAGAACAAAGGCATTGATGGCAAATTATCTTTAGATCTACACAAAATTATGGATACATAGATAATGCAAGGAATGTTTTTGATAAGTGACTCAAAATGCCATTACATCGGTTGCAAATATTGTATAATCATAGTATACTACACATTTTTTGAATTCTTTAAAAAGGTCAAACGACTAAAGAGATGCACTATGAAGGAATGAAATGTATACATCGCAAGCCCCACAAAAATGATTTCATTATAAGCTTTTGAATAGGTTAAGGTTAAATGTGGACTGTACAGAGCAGACATGGCAGTTGCGTGACAGAGTGCTTGAAAGTATCATTTCATGGATTGTGATTATCTAAAGATGCACAATGCCAACTGTTTTGGTTAAAGATAGAACGCGACATGTGATGTCTTTGCTAGAATGTCTCCAAGAACATAAGACCTTATAGTACATGAGGTTTGGAAATAGAGACTAGATATATATCTAAGCACAACGATTGGAGCAATTCAATTAAATGTATAGCTTTGGACTTTGAAAGAGAAATATGAACTGTTTGACGTAATGCTTGATTCAATATCAAATTGTTGATTCGAGTTGAATGAGAATTTTTGATATTGTATAAAATCGAATGTAGTTTTATATGATTTTAAATCGAAGGAATTAAGGAAAAAATATTTTCTTGCTAGTTAAGTAAAGCATTACATTCTATAAATGTAAGATTGTTGTTGAAGAGAGTTTTCTATTAGGTTGAATAGAATATTCAACATTTATAAATTTTCATCTAAACTAGTGTGTTGTGGGTATATCTATGTTATTGTCTTTATGAGATTGGTTTCTGTTATTTTTGCTTCTTCTATTTATTTATCTTAATTAACCTAGAGTAATCATTATTTTTAATAAGACAGAATTTATTTCTATGATTTTTTTGTGCAATTGAACATTAGCTTTATTATAAAAAACTAACATGGCATAAGAGTTATATACTTTGATAATAGATACAAGATTTAGGGTCCTGATTTCAAAAGAAATAAATCATAATTTTGTCTCATTTTCTTTTGTTCTATGGCAAGCAATGTTTGATATAAAAACAAGCTTGAGGGTGCATCTAATTTCTTGAAGTGAAATGATCAAACTGCATATGTTCTCAAGGAGAATATCATGTGGATCTACATTGGTACAATAATAACACCAATGGGAAATGATTGTAAAATTTTATGAATTTTATAAAGTCAATGAGGCCATGGTTCAAAGAATAATTCTTGATGGAGTAAGAAATCATTTGATTCCTTAGTGATGAAGGAAAGACATCGGCGTCAATAGTGGCATGTTGTGATGGTTAAGTTGTTGCATTGTTATTCTTGCCATCAAGGTTCAAATCTAATGGGGATGAGGTCCATCGTTTGTGGCCTCACTGGTTCATAGCTCCAGGTCAAAGCATTTACCCCTCTAATAAATTTCTGGCAAAAAAAATTAGATATGCCCACAAGAATTTATTAAAACTGACTATAAGAGACACAAAATGATGGTCAAAGAGAAATTAGAGAGTTGAGAAGATTTGTCCATGAAGGGAAGTAGCTATATGAGAAATGTTCTTTGTTACATAATTATATTCACACCTTCATCACTAAG
Source organism: Cupressus sempervirens (assembly GCA_028749045.1). Classification (NCBI taxonomy): domain Eukaryota; kingdom Viridiplantae; phylum Streptophyta; class Pinopsida; order Cupressales; family Cupressaceae; genus Cupressus; species Cupressus sempervirens. The sequence goes on along the minus strand of CM053789.1, from coordinate 386,881,327 downwards.
ATCAAAGACAAAGAAGATGAATTGAAAAATGTGGTAAGTGAGATAACAAATGTAGATACTCAAGTCATTGACTTGGAGAAAAAAAATTAACAAGGTCTATGATGAGCCCAGATTGTTGGAAAAATCCAAGGACTAGTTATTGCAAAGATTCTCTTTACTTAGAGAAAATAGAAAAATATAACTCATAACACTATTATTGATTAAGTATAGAAATCATTGCCAATAGAAAACCCCAGTGGGGAAAAAGTTTATGAAATGTAGATTCACATCCATCTCCCTTCAATATTTTCTATTTCTAATAGCCCAAACATGAGAGTGTGATCTATTATTTTCCAAAATGAATAAAGTCATAGATAAGATGTTTTTTTTTTATAGAGATTATTTTGTGCATATAGCCTTAGATGGTTTTTTATCACTAAGAATTTTTTTTGTAGTGTATTGTTAGATATTGAGTACCTAATTGGGAAAGATTT